>CM064547.1:3672635-3964802 GCA_032716605.1 Paralithodes platypus | reverse complement strand
TCGTGACATTGGACCAGGAGCTCAAGTTCAGAAAATCAGTGTTCGTCACGGTAATTAATCCGTCGCTCTTCAGAATTATTGAAATGTCTATGTATGCGAATATTTCTTGCTCTACTATTAAACAAATAAATATGTTTTATAATTTCACCTAATATGTAATGTCACAACACATCTTAAATTGTATATATTCAAATTTATTGCCTATGTTCTGTTGTCGGTTATTCCAGTCCCTGACACCACCTAATGATATTTGGTATATTACGCTATTTCGCTTTTATTTTGTCTTTATTTGCTTTGTAATAATTATTCTGCAATGCATATTTACTTTCATTCTTAAAAATAGTCAGGAAAGGTTGTCCATATAATGTATATATTTAAAAGTCTGGATCGCCCCTTGTCATTTTGTGCCACCACACTTTAATGAGAGTGGGTTATCAGACTTTGGGATGACAAAATGCAGCTTGAGTGTGGTGGCACAAAATGACAAGGGGCGATCCAGACTTTTAAATATATACATTATATGGACAACCTTTCCTGACTATTTTTAAGAATGAAAGTAAATATGCATTGCAGAATAATTATTACAAAGCAAATTAAAGACAAAATAAAAGCGAAATAGCGTAGTATACCAAATATCATTAGGTATGTCAGGGACTGGAATAATCGACAACAGAACATATCGGCATTAATTTGAATATATACAATTTAAGATAACATAAGAACATAAGAAAATGGGAGTCTGCAGAAAGCCGATTGGCCTAAGCAAGGCAGATCCCTGTCCCACACAACCCCAAATCAATTACAAAGCCCAATTATAGGCTCAACACTCTAATACCCTGAGGATAATCTTACCAAAACGGTTAGAGATTAACGCAGGATTATGGGGGTCTGCAGAGCGCTGATTGGCCCAACCCGGCTGATCGCCCCTCACACCCAACCCTTCTCGTCCATAAGCTTATCCAATTTTATCTTAAAGCTCCCTACAGTTTTAGATCCCACTATAGCACTTGGTAGTCCATTCCACCCATCTACAACTCTGTTACCAAACCAATATTTGCCTATATCTTTTCTGAAACGAAATTTATCTAATTTGAAACCATTGGTACGAGTTCTTTCGCTATCACTGAGCTTTAGTACATTTGTCATGTCCCCTTTGTTAATCCACTAACCCACTTGAACACCTCTATCATATCCCCTCTAACTCTGCGTCTCTCTAACGAATGTAAACCTAATTTCTTCAACCTTTCTTCATACGGAAGATTTCTAATATTATGGATCATTTTTGTCATTCTACGTTGTACTCTCTCCAATGAATCTATGTCCATTCTGTAATAAGGACACCAAAATTGGACAGCATAATCCATATGGGGTCTCACTATGACAAGTAAAGTTTTAAAATAACATCAGCAGTTCTGTTACTCACACTCCTAGAGATGAACCCGAGAATCCTGTTTGCCTTATTACGAACGCCTATACACTGTTTTCTAGGCTTCAAATCATTGCTAACAAACACACCTAGATCTTTCTCGCAGTCTGAATTTTCTAATTCTAAATTAGCTAGTTTATATTTAACATTTGTTTGCATCTTCCCTATCTTTAATACCTTGCATTTGTCAATGTTAAACTTCATCTGCCAATTTACTGACCATTCATGTAAGGTATCTAGATCCCTTTGGAGGCACTCTATATCGCTATCTGAATCAATTGATCTCCCCATTTTAGTATCGTCTGCGAATTTACTTATCCTACTAGTTATACCTAAATCTAGGTCATTTATGTATATAAGAAACAACAGGGGACCTAATACCGATCCCTGGGGGACACCACTTTTGACTGCTCCCCACTCTGACTTGGTACCATTTATGCTGACTCTCTGTTTCCTACCAATTAGCCATGACCTAATCCATCCCAACAACGCCCCACCTATTCCATGTGCCTCAACCTTTCTCATCAATCTCTCATGAGGGACTCTGTCGAAAGCTTTACTGAAATCTAAATATATAATATCGTATGCCTTGTCATTATCTACTGCTTCATATACCTCTGAGAAAAAACTAAGCAAATTAGTAAGGCAAGAACGTCCCTGTGTGAATCCATGCTGAGAAGAATTGATTAAGTTAAATGTTTCTAAGTGGTTTCTCATTTTCCTAGCAATAATTGACTCTAGTAGCTTTCCTATGATTGAAGTGAGACTAATGGGACGGTAATTGGATGCTATTGATTTATCACCTTTTTTGAAAATCGGAACTACATTTGCAAGCTTCCAAGTTTCTGGAACTATACCTGTTTCTAATGAATTGTTAAAAAGAAATGTTAATGGGTAACTTAACTCATCTCTGCATTCTTTTAATACTCTGGCATATACCTCATCGGGACCAGGCGATTTCTGAGGTTTCAGTCTGTCAATTTCCTTAAGCACATCATTTCTACTTATAGTAACCGTACTTAACCTATTTTCTATACTATCTCTATATACCTTACGGACTTCTGGAATCTGTGCCAAATTTTCATTAGTGAAAACGGATAGAAACTGACTATTTAATGTACTGCACATTTCTAAATCATTTTCTGTCATTTCTCCTATCGAAGTTTTAAGGGGGCCTATTTTATCTCTAACTTTAGATTTATATAGCTGGTAAAAAGCCTTAGGGTTATTTTTTGAGTCATTGGCTATCCTGATTTCATAATTTCTTTTGTCTGTCCTTATACATTTTTTAACCTCTCTTGATAGATTCTGATAGTAAGCAAGTAGGTGAATTTCGCCTTTCTTTATTTTTCGATATATTCCTCTCTTTTTTCCTAGAAGGTCTAATAGTCTATTATTTCATCCATTTGGGTTGGTTCTGTGTTGATCTAAATTTTCTTTTGGGGATATATTTATTTTGCGCATTGTGGAGTGAAGAAATAAAATTATTATATGTAGCTGTCAAATTATCCTGAGTTAAGACAGGTATCTGAGAGAGAGTATGTTCATTTGCGCACCTGGGTCCACTTAATAGTTTAACCATAGGATCGACTCTTAAGGCTCGTCTTAATCCACCATAATTGGCTTTTCTGAAATCTGGGATAAGTGTCGTATTCTCTTTAGCCTTTCCTGTCCATTGTATGTTAAAATAAATTGATTTATGATCACTATTCCTAGTTGGTCTCCTATCTCTACATTATTTATCATTTGTTCATTATTACTGAGAACTAAATCGAGGATATTATTACCTCTAGTAGGCGAGTCTATGAATTGAAATAAAAAACTATCCTGTACCGCCTCAATAAACTCTTTTGAATCTGAGTCGCCGATTTGATGCTGCCAATCAATATTCGGAAAATTAAAATCCCCTATAATACACACATTGCTAAACCTTGATGCTATTTTCACTTCCTGCCATAAAGCTGTACCTTCGTTTCTACTCATATTTGGTGGTCTATAAATAACTCCAATAATTATGGTCTCACTACCTTCGCTAACCTCAACCCAAACACTTTCGTTATCAGTATTTAGTCTAATACCAGATTTAATACAGCTTTTAAAGAACTCCTGACAAACACTGCTATTCCGCCGCCCCTCCTACTTGTTCGGTCGCGTTTAAACAAAACTATATCCTGGTATATGGAATTCTGCTAAAAAATGTCTTGATTCTGTATTAATCCATGTTTCAGTCAGTGCTATAATGTCTATATTTTCGTTGCTAACAAGTGCTCTAAGTTCATCCATTTTGTTACATAAACTCCTACAGTTTGTATAATATAATCGCAATGAATTTATTTTACTGGTATCGGATTTACCTTTATTTCTAACTGAATTCCCATCTTCTGTTACACCTTCAACATTTCTACTAGCAGTACAATTAAAATCCTGTGACTGATATTTTCTATTCCTATCTGATGTACCAGTACGGCAATTTACCCTATCTAGACAATTATTCTTACTCATATTCTCAGGCTTTATTTTCAGCGAAACCCCGCGACAATCCTATCTATTGACCTAGCTAAATTTGCCACCCCTAGCCGAGAAAGATGAACCCCGTCCTGTGCGTACAACTGATTTTTACCATAGAAACGGGTCCAGTTATCAAGGAATGGTATTGCATTTGCATTACAGTATTTTTCCAGCCGACAATTGATACCAATTGCCCTAGATGACCATTCCTTGCTGAGCCCTCTCCGTGGCAAGATACTGTGTACTACAGGTATGCCTCCCTTCCTCCTAACTTTATCTAACACCTCCCTGTACTGCCGAAGCAGTACTTCCGTCCTACCTTTACCAACATCATTGCTCCCTGTACTGAGACAGATAATGGGGCTATCTCCAATATCTTTCATGATGTAATCAATGTCCTCTAACACCTTCCCAACCCCGGCACCAGGCAGACAGACAAGCTTCCTAATATCAGTACAGGTGGACCTAGCTAAGTGTCTGACCATGGAGTCCCCAACAATTGAGAAGGACTTGCCTCTCCTTGTCGATGACTTGGTAGCAGCTGCGGCAGCGGCAGGAACTCCTGGGGCAGCAGTTGAAGGTACTCCTGGGGGGGCAGCAGTCACAGCATTCCCTGTTGGAGGCAACTTACTTACCTTTCTCCTGGTTTCCTCGCCGAAGGAAGCACTCGCAGCCTCACCATCACATTCGTCATCCAAGGTGATGAACTTGTTGCTGAGGGCAACTGGCCGCCGTAGAAATTTGCAGGTTGTTGCACTTGTTGGAACAACTGTCCAGGGAGCATCACGATCCCTAACAGCAGTTGCACTATCCTCACTTTTCTTGTCAGCCAAAGACAGCTTTAAGGCCAAATTCTCGTCTTTGAGAGACTGCACCTCTCTCTCCACATTGTCCATCCTTTCTTGCAAAGCAAGACAAAGCTGGAGAATATGAGAGGAGGTAGCAATCTCGTCAACACCAGCCATTTTAAGAAAGCGTTAATACTATCACCACACTATGGGCAAAGATATTCACTGGGAGTCACTAGGGACAGGTCCTCACTCAGCAAAGGTCAGGCAAGATGTGTTGTGACATTACATATTAGGTGAAATTATAAAACATATTTATTTGTTTAATAGTAGAGCAAGAAATATTCGCATACATAGACATTTCAATAATTCTGAGGAAGAGTGACGGATTAATTACCGTAACAAACACTGATTTTCTGAACTTCACTCTTGGTCAAGGTCACGAGGCTAGATAGCCCACCCACCCACCCACCCCTCGATATATCTACGTTCCTACTGGCCCTCACGCAGCCGTGGTGCTTAGCGCGGTCGAACCTATATTTCACAAATGTTATGATATTTATATATATGCGTGTACTGTTACTTAGTAATATTGTATTGTGTAACCTAATCAACCCGAATGATATACATTTAAGTAAGAATACACCGAAATATAATCGTGATTAGGCTCGAATGGAGTGGCACCGCGGCTGCGGCCAATGTTTATAAACAACATGCTTTAGGCCTACATATCAAGATCAATAATTAATGATCCATCATTTCGATATTATTTTGATCTAGTTGAATTTGTAAAAAATTGTGATGACTATTCCTATAATATAATCGCTTAGTTTGAGGTATTATATATAAACTCCGGTAGGTTATCGAACTTCTATAGGATTATGACGCTTCTTTCGGATATTCTGAGGATATAGCTAGGTACATTTATAATTATCACATCCAAATCGATTATTTGTATATGGATATATACACAAAGTCTTAAAACTGTTATCAAGTTCCGAAAGTCTGAATCGGGTTGAGTTTAGACCCTGTGGAAGAGCAGGGTTGAGTTGGCTTGATATTGGACACCCTTTTATGGCATTTGGGTGTGAAATACGACACCATTTCCAGTCTATCGGAGATAGTGATGGTAAAAGAAAATGCGGCAATATAAAGATGTATATTTAGCTGCATTTTGTGTCACCCCAAAGTCTGATAACCCACTCTCATTAAAGTGTGGTGGCACAAAATGACAAGGGGCGATCCAGACTTTTAAATATATACATTATATGGACAACCTTTCCTGACTATTTTTAAGAATGAAAGTAAATATGCATTGCAGAATAATTATTACAAATCAAATAAAGACAAAATAAAAGCGAAATAGCGTAATATACCAAATATCATTAGGTATGTCAGGGACTGGAATAATCGACAACAGAACATAGGCAATAAATTTGAATATATACAATTTAAGATGTGTTGTGACATTACATATTAGGTGAAATTATAAAACATATTTATTTGTTTAATAGTAGAGCAAGAAATATTCGCATACATAGACATTTCAATAATTCTGAGGAGTGACGGATTAATTACCGTGACGAACACTGATTTTCTGAACTTGACTCTTGGTCAAGGTCACGAGGCTAGATACCCCACCCACCCCTCGATATATCTACATTCCTACTGGCCCTCACGCAGCCGTGGTGCTTAGCGCGGTCGAACCTATATTTCACAAATGTTATGATATTTATATATATGCGTGTAGTTACTTAGTAATATTGTATTGTGTAACCTAATCAACCCGAATGATATACATTTAAGTAAGAATACACCGAAATATAATCGTGATTAGGCTCGAATGGAGTGGCACCGCGGCTG
The DNA here is from genome assembly GCA_032716605.1 of Paralithodes platypus. Classification (NCBI taxonomy): domain Eukaryota; kingdom Metazoa; phylum Arthropoda; class Malacostraca; order Decapoda; family Lithodidae; genus Paralithodes; species Paralithodes platypus. Next base: position 3,958,217 of record CM064547.1, on the reverse strand, counting down.
CGGCCAATGTTTATAAACAACATGCTTTAGGCCTACATATCAAGATCAATAATTAATGATCCATCATTTCGATATTATTTTGATCTAGTTGAATTTGTAAAAAATTGTGATGACTATTCCTATAATATAATCGCTTAGTTTGAGGTATTATATATAATAACTACGGTAGGTTATCGGCCTTCTATAGGAATATGACGCTTCTTTCGGATATTCTGAGGATATAGCTAGGTACATTTATAATTATCACATCCAAATCGATTATTTGTATATGGATATATACACAAAGTCTTAAAACTGTTATCAAGTTCCGAAAGTCTGAATCGGGTTGAGTTTAGACCCTGTGGAAGAGCAGGGTTGAGTTGGCTTGATATTGGACACCCTTTTATGGCATTTGGGTGTGAAATACGACACAATTTCCAGTCTATCGGAGATAGTCATGGTAAAGGAAAATGCGGTATTTGTGTCAATATTTTGCTCGAAAATTTAATATAAATTTGTTAAAGTAAATAATAACACATACTAACATGAATAGTCGATGTTTTTAAGTGATTGTATGTGCATATGGTCGAGAATAATTCGTCTGCTAGCGCTAAAGACGAATCCTAAAGATGTATTGTCTGTGCGCCTCACGGCGTCACTCCTCAAAAGGCTGTGCGCTGGATGAGCGACCGCAAGCGACCGTATGCGCACCCAATGTCGTTCAGTAAGCCTGTAGCGCCAACCGCACGCTAAAATTAGTGCTCTTGACCGCGCTCCAGTCACTAAATATTTTAGTGCCCGTTCTAACCACCACACCTTTTTATCGGCTTTCATCATTGAGAGTATAGAGTTGATAAGGAAATAAGGCAGGCAGAATGAGCAAAGAGGGACAGGAGTAGATAATAGCACGAGTTGGGAGGGAAGAAAACATATTAAGATAGAACACTAATGATCTACATGCCATCACCTTCCATCCATTTGTTTTCCTTTTACTCCAATTTCCAATTTTGGAATCTATCCTGAGTAAGTGTAGAGCACGTATAAAATACCTGTATAGACAGGTGGGATGCTTGCCCGCGGTGACCAAAAAGACCCAAGCGCTTGTTCAATGTCATTTTTACTATTTGTGTCATCCTGGTACTCTGCATCATCTAAATCAGCACAGCACAAACTTCAGGTCACTCAAAATAAAATGGTTAGGTTCATGCTGAACCTAGGACCCAGATCACATGTTGGCCAGGAACAACTTCAGTCACTAGGTATGCTCAATGTCTCTGACAGGGCCAAACAAATCAGGCTAACTAATGCCTTCAAAATTTTCTATGACAGAGCTCCAGAGTATCTTAAGAATGATTTTGTTAAAGCAAATGAGAGGAGTGGACATAATACAAGAAACATGATGTTTAATTTTAAGGTCCCGAGAATCCAAGGACAGGGTAAGCAAACATTCTTCTTCACTGCCATCAAAGACTGGAACGACCTACCCCAGTCAGTCCGTGAAAAGAGAACACTGTATTCCTTCAGACGTAGCCTGAAGGAACACCTGAACCGGACAGCTGCGAGAAGGGAGCACCAAGCTTATGTCTACTACTAAATACGACATAAGAGATAGACAAACCAAACTGAAATTATTCTGATTACAGATTACTGATATTTACTATAGGATGTAAGGTATCTTAAAATAACCCCCTAGAAATACTTTCTCTAAAGTATCTATTTCTTTATCCTCTCCATTTCCCCAGCTAACCTAATCCCACAAGGACCCCAATGGAAATACGCCTAACGGCCTTATTGGGCTATCCTTAGTTGGAATTATGCAAGGCTGGTACATGTCATATATATAACAAACTATGTGGTACCAACTCTGTAAATTGCTAACTGAATAAATATTATTATTATTATTATTATTATTATTACTCCATATTCTGTCTTAAGAATTTTCCTGTTTCCTTGGTCACCACCTTGTCCCAGTCACTCACACTGTTATGAACCTTCGAGGAGAGAGTGTCTAAGGCAAAGTTAAGTTCAAGATAAGACTGGGAGTGATAGTGGAAGGGACGTGGGTGAGGAGGGTACACGAGTGGACAGGAGAGAAGATTAGATGGGGAAGGGAATGTTGGAACAGACTGAGGAGGATTGGAATGAGAAGAGGTAGGAATGGAGAGTTAACATATGAAACAGGGGAAAGGGTAGAGGAGAGAGGTAGAAACCTTGATAATATTCTGATGAAGAGAGTCGAGCAGAGGTGACGGGAAGATTGGAGGAGGGAGATGGAAAGGAAAATGACGCTGGAGAGGTATAGGAATAAAGAGGAACCAATTAAGGAGCAAGTTTTTTTTATGAGGGAGATTGGGCGTCGCAGCTGTTATTTCAGTTCAGAGCAGAGGCGGCAGAAGTTAATGCACGAACGTGGAGATGGAATGGAGCGCTGAAAGAATATGAAGATTGTTGGGTAGGGGGAGAAAGAGTGGAAGAGACTTTAGATCATGTGCTGGTAGAATGCGAGGCGTATGAGAGGGAGAGAAAATGTGGAGAAAAAAAAATGTGTGAGTGTAGGCCTATAGGGGAAGAGGAATGGCAGAGTGAAGACGAATGAAGATATGGGTATAGCATATTCATCTTGGGGCTGGAGGGAGTGGAAAAAGGGGACATAGAAGAGAGGATGGAGTGCACTAAAGAGTATCTGGTGAGTGTATGGAAAGTGAGGATGAGAAACAAAAGTGAGAGAGGATCCGGTGTGTAAGGGATGAGAGGAGTTTTTCTGTTAAGCTATTTCTTTCAAATTTATCCTACTTCTTTACTATCTCCCTCTTTCTTGCTATTCTATATCTTTCTTCCTGCTTTTTCCATAGCTTTCCCTAAAAGGGAGGAAACCAATACAAAGGCGTGGCTGGAGTAGGAATACCCGGCCAACCCGGGTTGTGCAGTAATCTTCAACTTACGGTGTTCTGAGTCATGCGGTGTCGACGTCCGTTGTCCGTCGATCGCCCTTCGTCCACTGGTGGAATTTGACTATGTACATTGCCTCATTGTGTGCGGTGTTGTGCTCAGTGCATGGTGGGCAGGGGGTGGTCTCGTCGAAGAGTGTGTCCGCGGCCGGTGGACAAGGCGGACTTTGTTTACCGCCATTTTGGTGGCAGTCCTGGTGGGGTCGGCGCTGCGATGTTGGATGGTGCCGAGTTGCAGTCGATGGAGATCTCTATAGGCTCTCTACCAAGCCAGTCAGGTCTTCCAGTGACGCCTCTGATGATGCCGGGGGTGCTGATTCCTTCGGTACCAAACAACATGCTGGGTCGCCCCCCCGTGATGCCGGCCATGCGGTGGACTCAGCCATCGTGGTAGACTGTGGCAGTGATGGGGCCACTGTTCCTGCTGGTAGGATGGTCCACTACCTGTTTCAAGAGAAAGCTTGCCGTCCAGTGTTTCAGTGCCCAGCGGCTGTGTCGAAAGCCATCAATGAGGCACCGTTTGGGAAGTATGTGGTTGAGGGTGATGTTAGGGTTCCTGGGACGGGATTGTCAGTGTGTGTGGGGCTGCCTTGACTCTCTTCCCATGCCCCCTGAGAAGATGGTCAAGTTTGGGGATTGGAATGTCACATGTAAGGTCTCTGCTTCTCCAACTGGCGGCCTGTATGTGTTTGCCAAGATTGGTCCTGTGGCCACGTCCATCCGGGAGGACTTATTGCATTCCTTGTGGATTTTGGTGAAATGCTTCAGCCGAACTCCTGGAGGTGCAGCGGATGTGGGCTCGGGAGGAAGGGGGGTCCTTGGTTCATTCAGCCTTCTGCCGCCTCAAGTTCTTGGGCTCAAAGTTGCCGGACAGGGTGTAAAGTCAGTAAAAAAGCCTAAACTGATCAAGATGCGGAAATAAACTTGAGCCGATTAGGCCAAGTGAGATATCTTTCTTGGTCTAACTGGTAGTGACGGCCTCATATCCTAAGAGTCCCGGGTTCAATCCCAGCCCATGGCATATTTTCGGGGGGATATTTCAGCATCTAACGAAGTTTAGGTGTGTTGGTAAAATTGTTAAGATGGTTGAAAGTAAGATCGGAGCTCCAAAACTCCTCTTTCGGGTATGGTGTAAAAACCTATTCCTACAAGGGTGGTCCATGGGCATGTCAGTTTCCGGGCGAGGCGATATACCTTCCCCCCTACTCCGCTGTTACAATTGCCATCACTTTTCCCATTGGGTGGTGTCGTGTCGGAACAAAGTCCGGTGTATGAACTGTAGTGGCTATCATCCAGAGAAGGCTGATGGGAAGGCGTGCCCTAATGCGGCGAGGTGTTTCTTCTGTGGTGGTTCGCACCGGGTGTTATCGGAGGACTGCAGTATCCTCCAAGCAGCCCGTGACCTGCATGCTGAATATCGTGGTGGGCGTCTTAGTCTAGAAGGGATGAATGACAAGCTTCGGGTCCTCAACTATCGACGTGGTGCCAGGAGGCCTCCCCCTCCGTCTGCCTCGTTTCTGCTGGCGGTGGACCGGCGGTTGCCTGTAAGACTGATGCCAGCTGCTGATTGTAATCGTTATGAAGTTTTGGGTGATGAATTGGACTCGGAGGAGGTACAGCCGGCTGAGGGGGTTCAGGAACTGGGGGTCACTGTTCGGCCTCTGTCCCCTGCGGCTGTGGTGGTTCATCGAGCTCAATCTCCTAGACCCCGACTACGACGCTCTCCCCGCGCCCGTGGTGGTGGTTGCCCTGTCCCCTGCCTGCCTCCCGTTATGGAAGTTGATTCCATTGATGCTGCTCTTCAGTCCATGACCCCCGTCAGTGCTGACCCTGAGGATTGCCCCCCTGGGTCAGTCCACTTCATATCGCCTGCCTCCTGTCGACTGTGCTACCCGTGATGCCCCTCGCACTGACGATCCTCCTCGCCCTTTTACGACTGGTGATTCCTTCCGTAGTCTGCTTTTGAATACCCTGGATTGGCTTAAGATTACCAATTTCTTTTTTGTACTTTCTTTCATTAATAATAATAATAATAATAATAATATTTATTCAGTTAGCAATTTACAGAGTTGGTACCACATAGTATGTTACAAATATGACATGTACCAGCCTTGCATAATTCCAACTAAGGATAGCCCAATAAGGCCATTAGGCGTATTTCCATTGGGGTCCTTGTGGGATTAGGTTAGCTGGGGAAATGGGGAGGATAAAGAAATAGATACTTTAGAGAAAATATTTCTAGGGGGTTATTTTAAGATACCTTACATCCTATAGTAAATATCAGTAATCCGTAATCAGTAATAATTTCAGTTTGGTTTGTCTATCTCTTATGTCGTATTTAGTAGTAGACATAAGCTTGGTGCTCCCTTCTCGCAGCTGTCCGGTTCAGGTGTTCCTTCAGGCTACGTCTGAAGGAATACAGTGTTCTCTTTTCACGGACTGACTGGGGTAGGTCGTTCCAGTCTTTGATGGCAGTGAAGAAGAATGTTTGCTTACCCTGTCCTTGGATTCTCGGGACCTTAAAATTAAACATCCTGTTTCTTGTATTATGTCCACTCCATTGTCTTCACTGTTTGTTTTAATTTTAACCTCAATTGCTTGTTCAATGTTCATTGTCTCGGTTATTCAAATTAATGTAATATTCAATCTTTCTTTGGTTTATTTTATGTTCAGTTTTTATTCCCTTAATTTCATGGAGTAGGGCACATTTTGGGGTCGTTCTGGGGACTTTAAACAGAGGCGCGTTTTTGCGAGCGTTTTGGCTTAAGCCAGACTTAGCCAAGAGCGAAATTCGTTTTTGCGAGGACAAAACTTAAGCCAAACTCGAGCCGCGCTTAAGCAGAATCGACTTTTGGTAAATCTACAGTTATACTACCCCTCCCCCAATACACCCCACCACCTCCCCCCTTCAAAACACGCCTTTTAGCGTGATTTTGGATGGTTCAGCAGACGCGGAAACTGGAAAATAACGTATTTTGATAAAAATTTATCATCAACCAGATACGAGTTTTTCAGGTAATTTGTTAGTTTTTTATTTTTATTTGATATACAGTGTTGTTAAATACCGAGGACCGTCGCATTTTAGTATTTTTAACATTAGCCTAACCTAACCTAACCTAACCGAAAACTAACCTGCTAACCTAACCTAACTTAACCTAACCTAACCGAAAACTAACCTGTCTCGCGACCGGTGTAAACCCAGCTCACGTTCCCTGTTTATGGGTTCGTGACGGTCTAAACCCAGCTCACGTTCCCTGTTTATGGGTTCGCGAAGGTTTGTAATACTTCAATGTATCTATTTCAAGTCAAATATACATTTCCGCGCATCATAAGAACATCAGAACATAAGAAAATGGGAGTCTGCAAAAAGCCGATCGGCCCATACAAGGCAGATCCCTGTCACACCCAACCCCAATTACAAGGCCCAATTATAGACCCATCTCACTAATACCTTGAGTACTGACCCCACCAAAACGGTCAGAGATTAACACAAAATTACGGGGGTCTGCTGAGCACCGATTGGCCCACACCTGGTAGATCCCCCTCACACCCAACCTATCTCGTCCATATGCCTATCTAATTTTATCTTAAAGCTCCCTATCGTTCTTGATCCCACTATATCACTTGGTAGCCTATTCCACCCATCTACAACTCTGTTACCAAACCAATATTTGCCTATATTTTTTCTGAAACGAAATTTATCTAATTTGAAACCATTTGTACGAGTTATTTCGCCATCACTGAGCTTTAGTACATTTTTCATGTCTCATTTATTAATTCCACTAACCCACTTGAATACCTCTATCATGTCACCTCTAACTCTGCGTCTCTCTAACGAATGTAAGCCTAATTTCTTCAACCTTTCTTCATACGGAAGATTTCTAATATTATGGATCATTTTTGTCATTCTACGTTGTACTCTCTCCAATGAATCTATGCCATTCTGTAATAAGGACACCAAAATTGAACAGCATAATCCATATGGGGTCTCACTAATGACAAGTAAAGTTTTAGAATAACATCAGCAGTTCTGTTACTCACACTCCCGAGTGTGAACCCGAGAATCCTGTTTGCCTTGTTACGAACGCTTATACATTGTTTTCTAGGCTTCAAATCATTGCTAACAAACACACCTAGATCTTTCTCACAGTCTGAGTTTTCTAATTCCATATTAGCTAGTTTATATTTAACATTTGTATGCATCTTCCCTATCTTTAATACCTTGCATTTGTCAATGTTAAATTTCATCTGCCATTTTACTGACCATTCGTGTAAGGTATCTAGATCCCTTTGCAGACACTCTATATCTCTAACTGAATCAATTTTTCTCCCCATTTTGGTATCGTCTGCAAATTTACTTATCCTACTAGTTATACCTAAATCAAGGTCATTTATGTATAAATAACAGAGGACCTAATACAGATCCCTGGGGGACACCACTCTTGACTGATCCCCATTCTGACTTAGTACCATTTATGCTGACTCTCTGCTTCCTACCAATTAGCCATGACCTAATCCATCCTAACAACGCCCCACCTATTCCATGTGCCTCAACCTTTCTCATCAATCTCTCATGAGGGACTCTGTCGAAAGCTTTACTGAAATCTAAATATATAATATCGTATGCCTTGTCATTATCTACTGCTTCATATACCTCTGAGAAAAAGCTAAGCAAATTAGTAAGGCAAGAACGTCCCTGAGTGAATCCATGCTGAGAAGAATTGATTAAGTTAAATGTTTCTAAGTGGTTTCTCATTTTCCTAACAATAATTGACTCTAGTAGCTTTCCTATGATTGAAGTGAGACTAATGGGACGGTAATTGGATGCTATTGATTTATCACCTTTTTTGAAAATCGGAACTACATATGCAAGCTTCCAAGCTTCTGGAACTATACCTGTTTCTAATGAATTATTAAAAATAAATGTTAATGGGTAACTTAACTCATCTCTGCATTCTTTTACTCTAGCATATACCTCATCGGGACCAGGTGATTTCTGAGGTTTCAGTCTGTCAATTTCCTTAAGCACATCATTTCTACTTATAGTAACCGTACTTAACCTATTTTCTATACTATCGCTATATACCTTACGGACTTCTGGAATCTGTGCCAAATTTTCATTAGTGAAAACGGATAGAAACTGACTATTTAATGTACTGCACATTTCTAAATAATTTTCTGTCATTTCTCCTATCGAAGTTTTAAGGGGGCCTATTTTATCTCTAACTTTAGATTTATATAGCTGGTAAAAAGCCTTAGGGTTATTTTTTGAGTCATTGGCTATCCTGATTTCATAATTTCTTTTGTCTGTCATTATACCTTTTTTAACCTCTCTTGATAGATTCTGATAGTAAGCAAGCAGGTGAATTTCGCCTTTCTTAATTTTTCTATATATTCCTCTCTTTTTTCCTAGAAGGTATAATAGTCTGTTATTCATCCATTTGGGTTGGTTCTGTGTTGATCTAAATTTTCTTTTGGGGATATATTTATTTTGCGCATTGTGGAGTGAAGAAATAAAATGATTTTATGTAGCTGTCAAATTATCCTGAGTTAAGACTGGTATCTGAGAGAGAGTATGTTCATTAGCGCACCTGGGTCCATTTTTTTTTTTTTTTTTTTTTTTTTTCTATATTCCAACTTACTTCCTCTCGGGCATAGGCTGAGAGCCTTAACATTCACCGCTTTACAATGAACAGTGAAGCCTGTGAGGTCTTGTTCCAGTCTAGGGAGTGAGACATGTGAAGTACGTAGAGTACAACGAGCACCTGCCATCTTGCCTTCACATGAGGCACGGTGCTCACTCATGGCCCGAAACGACCCCATCTCTGAAGCCGTCTCGTTCCTGTGCTTCACTGTCTCACCCCCTACACTCGGACTCTCACACTTACACACACACAACGCCACCTGTTGAGCAGATAACTCACCAGGCATTGCACCCCTATAGCATATTTTGAATATGGGAATATTCATACACTGCTATTTAATCAGGGAACAATGAGGGTATTTTATTGACGTTTCGGTGGGCTTGTGGTAATGCACTGATACTAGGTACAGCACAAATTCCATCCCAATAATATCTTCCCATTGATACATCGGGATTTGAACCCGGGACCTTTGGATTACCAGGCCAGTGGCAAGACCACTCCACCACACCTCCCCTCAACTTAATAGTTTAACCATAGGATCGACTCTTAACCCGGGAACTGCGGGACGACTCTTAACCCGGGAACTGCAGGAAGACTCTAAGAGTTCCCCCGGCAGACTGCGGGAAAACTCTTAACTCCCTCCGACATATTATGTTTCAATAAGTCCGAGGAGGCGGGAGCCCCGGGATAATTGCCACTGCCCCGCACTACACTCACAACAACACTGCGGCCGTTAGAATTATCGGAGGTGAATGAGGTTGCCACCAACGGTTTTATCGTATGGTAACTTATCGGACTTACTGAGCTCATATGACGCAAAATCGCGTCATAAACTTATTGGAGAGGTATAGAGATAAGTCCATATGACGCGATCGCGTCATATGAGTTTTGGGTTCACTAGTCCATATGACGCGATCGCGTCATATATGTCTGGGGAGTTAAGAGTCAGAGAAAAAAAAAAGTCAACTTTAAACATCGAAAAAAAAAAAATGGCCCCTGGGCCATGCGAAATATCACTCCTCTACCTCCCCTCCTTCCCCACTTTCCTCCCTCCTTCAGTTATCACCTATTTTCCCTGTTATTCCCTTATTCTGAGGTATATTTTCATGCTAACATTAGCGAGTTGCAAGCAGGGCATTGTCATCTCTGTTAGCAAGCGAGTGCACGAGAGAGAGAGAGAGAGTATCGATCGACTGTGTCTCAGTGGCCTTGGGGGAAATTGGCGGGAAAGCAGGTTGCCTCACCCATACATTATATAACTCGCGGCCTGTATCTCCGATTTTGACCATCCAAACGCTGTTTTCACTCGTTTTATTGTTGTTTCAGGTTAATACCTTTATAATCAACCCATAATAGGCGCGTATGGATAAGTATTAATGCTATTTATGGTAAAATGAATATTTTAATGATAGAAACAGCTCAAATACGTCAGCACAGGCGGACGTTTCTAATTACTCCCATGCGCACTTCTTAGGTTAAGGCTCTTCTTAATCCACCATAATTGGCTTTTCTGAAATCTGGGATAAGTGTCGTATTCCCTTTAGCCTTTCCTGTCCATTGTATGTTAAAATAAATTGATTTATGATCACTATTTCCTAGTTGGTTTCCTATCTCTACATTATTTATCATTTGTTCATTATTACTGTTATGCCCTGTTTTTCTACAGGTTTAACTTGGGTAATGTGAGTTCTAATTGACTGGGTATATAAGGCTGCATGCACAATACAAGATATGAGGAATAGAGAACACAAAGAAACACATGGTAGCAAGTTACACGATCACGTTTATTGATATACCACTGCAGAATACTTGTGTAAGACAATATAATAGAATTGAACAACACTAGCATAAGTGGATCTGGATGGAGCCTAGTCTCCCACTTCCAACGTTCAGGTATTAATCTTCTGATCACTGGCTTTGATTCCACAGGTTTATATACCGAAGACCATCAATGTTACTTATAGATTCATATTCACTGTTAGATTTATTACTGGTAGCTCTGGTGCACAAGTAGTAGTTCACAGACTAGATTAGACACGCGTATTTTAGAGCACGGGAATTCTAGTAACCTCAGGGGGTACTGATCTAAGTTTTATATTCTTGTCTCAGAAATACATAGAACGCAAATCAGTGGGCGAACCTTCAGATATCAGGGTTTCCTTCTAGGTAATAATATCTGGGCATATGGTTGATTACGAGAGTTAGTATCGCCTGTTAAATAATGAACACTGATACGCTTAGCACTTCCTAATTGAATGGTTATATGAATTATACTGGGGCAAAGAGATAGCCACTTCGTAGAAATATTAATTAGTGAATCTCTAAACAGCACAGTAATATGTAGTACTGCTAAAGGGAATCTTGGGTAGTATCTGATGGGTCTGGTCCTGGTTATCTTGCGTCCATGATGTTGGGGGCTAACGACTGGTTCCGCGGCCGTCCAGGGGGCCCATATGTGTGAAGTTCTTAAATACGTGGGCAGGTCCTTCTATCCAAATCTGCCACGGAGTCTGCCGGCTCTGGGATCTCACTCCGGAACAACACAAGGGCAGAGCTAGAAGTTAACTGCAGGGTAGTGACCCCTGGTTGGTGTCTAGCTTTCAACTGATTTGACTGGGGGCGGGAGCTAGATTTATAGGCTCGGTTCTGGACCCTGTAGACAGTAGTGATCTCGAGTCTTATGGACTTATTTGAGCTCTCAATAGATATGGAGACTAGGTAAGATGGTATTTACTGTTGTGGCACAGGGCTATAGGAAAGCCTTTATATTTTCATATAACTGAGCCTTAGTAAGAGGTACTATTTTGGCTATACTGGAAGTATTTAGGGGAGAGAGACTGGATCTACTTTGCGAGGAGGATGGGGACAGCTGTGATAGGAGCGTCTCTCTTAGATTGTTCAATCTTCATTCTATGGTATAGCTGAGGTGCTAATTTAGTGATCAGAGTATGCAAGAAAGGTAAATGGTTTATTGTGAGTTAATAGAGGTTAGTAAAGGTGTTAATCATGCATGGTTAGTTCATTGATAGGAAGAATTCCTGTGCTACCTGGCAATGACTCATAAGTCAAAACAGGGGCCAGGTATACCTCCGCGGGGGTGGGGGTCTCCCTCCTCGGGTGGGCAAAAAGGGGGAGCTGGGCGCCCTCTCTCTGTGATAGTCGTCCGGCGGCTGTGGCTAGGGGCTTGCCATATCACCAGTGTTCGTAATAACCCTCTGTGTATGAGACAGATGGGTGTCCTTAATACCAAAACCGAAGGTGCCTTGGCTAGCTGGTTTTACTCGGCTGGTTGTTAATTGTAGGGTTTGCTGGATGTGGTGGAGACTGGGTTGCTAACTCTGCCACATTTATCTGGAAGTATGGCAATAGAAGTTAGTTACTGGCGAGGCGGCTAGCCTCGCACCGACGACCATTGGGTGCAGGGTTGTGAAAGGGTTGTAAGAGAATAGATGGCATGCAAGGGGCTAGTAAAGTTCTAATGTTGTTCTGGCCTACTAAGTGAAGGTAGGCTGGATAGGAGTATATATATAAAAGGTTGGAGAGCATTAGCAACGGACAATTCAAGGATCTTCAAGAGGTATGAGAGAGAGGCTAGGTCGGACAACAGTAGAGAAGTGCGGGGTCTTAAATGAGAGGGGGGGGGGGAGAGTTCAAGGGCTACAGGGAAATTTTGCCCCTAAGGTCCCTGGGCGTGGGGGTGGCATTAGGCTACAATTGATATTGGAGTTTGAAAAGGCAGTAGAATACGTTAGCCAAATGCTACCGGGGAATGCAACTATGGGGTGGTATATGAGTCTGGAAAAGATAGAGTTATGTGATCAGTCCGAGGGGTTATGGATACTATTAGTTGGCCCTGGGAACTGCGTTTTCTATTAAATATAAATATACCAACAACAGCGGCAGTTCGGAGGGGTACTTAGTTATTGTTTCGGGGTACTTATGACAGATACTGGTAACCAGGTTATCTTATACAATCTCTGGTTGGGGTAAGAGGTGCATGACACGAAGTAAATTGGCGTAGTGTGGACTGTGGATACGAAGGAGGCAAGGGGAAGACGTATGACAATTGTGGAAAAGTAAATGGAAAAAGGTGAACACAATGGCGGATAAAAATACTTAACCTAAGGATTGAATACATAGATTTATGGGGCGATGGGTCTTCAGAAGCTTAGTCTGGCAAGACAAGATGTTAGGGAATGTTAATATTAATACTTAAACTAAGGATTGCATACATCAATGAACGATGACATTATAGTCGTCGTCCTAATAAGGTGATGAAACCTGGTCGATCTGTACTTGGCACAATACGACACAAGGACAGTGCCGCTATGTCGTATCAATACTGGTGGCAGTTAATATTAGAGACACTTAGTTACTAGAGGAACAATGCAAGGGGGCGACTGAGCACGGGTTACATATATCTATACTAGTCATGGGAAATGATATACAAGGTCTAGGGACAGGCGTGGGTGTTTTAACTTCTAAGATATATAACATCTACTTCTCGGATGTAAGAACATACATAGATATAATTATGGCTGTCTGATGTGTGGGCATTGGCTCAACGTCGGGACAGGGCATGGGTGTTTTTAATATGAATGTATATTCCTGTTCATCATCTTTGTAGTTAGGAGTGTAGGACACGAGGGGGTAGTGTACATGAGGTGGAAAAATGGTCAGTTTAGAAGGGGGATCTGGGTGTGGCCTGGAGCTGCTTAGCCCTGCGGGCTTGGGCCTGTCTGAATTGGCTGGCTCGGTCAGCTGGTCCTTTCGTTCTGTGGACCTTTCCTTTGGGTGTTTCTGTGTGGTGTTCGTTCGTGGCTTCTGTGGTGGGCTTCTCGTTCTGGGGCATTTTAATTACTGAGAACTAAATCGAGGATATTATTACCTCTAGTAGGCGAGTCTATGAATTGAAATAAAAACTATCCTGTACCGCCTCAATAAATTCTTTTGAATCTGAGTCGCCGATTTGATGCTGCCAATCAATATTCGGAAAATTAAAATCCCCCATAATACACACATTGCTAAACCTTGATGCTATTTTCACTTCCTGCCATAAAGCTGTACCTTCGTTTCTACTCATATTTGGTGGTCTATAAATAACTCCAATAATTATGGTCTCAGTACCTTCGCTAACCTCTACCCAAACACTTTCGTTATGAGTATTTAGTCTAATACCTGATTTAATACAGCTTTTTAAAGAACTCCTGACAAACACTGCTATTCCGCCGCCCCTCCTACTTGTTCGGTCGCGTTTAAACAAACTATATCCTGGTATATGGAATTCTGCTAAAAAATTCTTGATTCTGTATTAATCCATGTTTCAGTCAGTGCTATAATGTCTATATTTTCGTTGCTAACAAGTGCTCTAAGTTCATCCATTTTGTTACATAAACTCCTACAGTTTGTATAATATAATCGCAATGAATTTATTTGACTGGTATCGGATTTACCTTTATTTCTAACTGAATTCCCATCTGTTACACCTTCAATATTTCTAATAGCAGTACAATTAAAATCCTGTGACTGATATTTTCTATTCCTATCTGATGTACCAGTACGGCAATTTACCCTATCTAGACAATTATTCTTACTCATATTCTCAGGCTTTATTTTCAGCGAAACCCTGTGTAAAGTCAGTGAAAATAGGCTAGCCTGAACAGACCTCGGATGCGGAAATACCCTGAGCCGAACAGGCCAAGTGGGATATCTCTATTGGTCTAACTGGTAAGGTGCCTGCCTCACACCCAAGGGTCGAGAGTTCGTGCCCCCACCAGGGCATGATATTTTCGTGAGGCTATTTCCGCATTTAACGAAGTTTAGGTGTGCTGGTTATATTGTTCAGATGGTTGAGAGTAAGATCGGAGCTCCATAAATCCTCTTTCGGGTATGGTGTAAAAACCGATCCCCACAGGACAAGGAAGAGGATAGGAGAGAGCAGGGAGTGTTGTGAGACTCGATTGGGTTGGGTTGTGGAGTTGCCAGCCGCCCAAGCGAGTTGCCAACTGGGCAGTTTGTAGGTGCGTGTAGCATCGCTCAGTGAAGTTGACTCACCATTCCCGTTCATCTCTCTGACGGACTCTCGGTCGATTCGGCTCAAGCTTGTTCCTCTCTGTTCGGAGCTTTCGCTTCCCGGAAGGTGAAGTAGTGTAAAGTCAGTGAAAATAGGCTAGCCTAAACAGACCTCGGATGCGGAAATACCCTGAGCCGAACAGGCCAAGTGGGATATCTCTATTGGTCTAACTGGTAAGGTGCCTGCCTCACACCCAAGGGTCGAGAGTTTGTGCCCCCACCAGGGCATGATATTTTCGTGAGGCTATTTCCTCACCACCCTCCACTCTCAAGGATACACAATATCCCTCCAATGGGTACCCAGCCACATTGACATCCTCCATAATGAAATAGTGGATGGACTAGCCAAAGGGATGCACTCCTTCCACCTAACAACAGTCATACCCTACACCACAACCGACCGGACAAACATCCTCAGAGAAGACGTCCTCCAAGACTTCAAGGAAGAGTGGAAAATAACCATAGCTGGCACACAATACAGTAACATCAAGTCAGAGTGGTCAGTGTGGAAACACTCCATCTACAAGAACAAAGCCTTAAACACCGCGGCTCTCCGCCTCAGAACAGGACACACCAGACTGGGAGGGCATATGTACAGGATGGGACTGCAAGCAAATGAAAATTGCCCGTACTGCCTCACACCTGAGACAGTGGAGCATTATCTACTCCACTGCCACAGACATTACGGTGCCCGCACCCACCTCAGAAGTGTAGTAACCCAACAAGGAGGAACATTCAACATCAAGCATATCCTAGGTGGAGGAGACCTACCACAGCACAGTAAACATGTCATCGCATCAGCCCTAGGAACCTACATCAGAACAACAAACAAAATCACAAGCATATAAAATTACCATCCAACTGAATCTGTACTATACCACCACTGATCATCATCATCATCATCTCTGACCTCACCCTCACCTTGACTTGAATCACACAGTACACATAGAGCAGTACAGTACTGTACTGTACTGCAACTGATCATCATCATCATCTCTGACCTCACCCTCACCTAGACTTAAATCACCCTGACCTCAAAAGACAACGACAAACTTACCCCTCATATACAGTACAGTAGTATAAAATCCACCTTTACTATCTCTCCTAACCCCTATTATACTAACAATTGTTCTTTTCACCCCTCCTAAAACGCCTGTGCAGTAATCTGGAGACACCACAACCCTCCAAGCAAACTGCACATTTAAACAATAAGAAGAAGAAGAAGACCACTATTTCAGTGTTTGTGTTTGTCACGTGACCTGTGGTCGAAGTCGAGCCAAACAATTTTTGCGCGGCTGCTCTTGCTTAAGCCAAAAGGGGAAGCCGGGCTTAAGCCAAAAAGATCGCAAACACGCGCCTCAGCTTATTGTCAAGTTCGCTGGCGCTGCCTAGTTTTCTAGGTGGGGAGTTCATAGGGCTGTTTTACCTTCACAATCAATTCATTAGTTGTTGCCCGCCAAAACACAACCCTTCAATTAAAAATCCATCAAGGATACACCAACAATATTGATAATGTCAATTATTGTTTGTTAAACACTTTTTGGACCGACAGTGATTTCAGTAAGTATTTTTTGGGGGGTAATTAGCCTAGGCCTAGGCTATAGGGCAGTGTGCCGAAATAGGTCATTTTATATCTTACTACCGATATAGGCTAGGCCTACGAAACAAAAATGAATTACTATTTTCAGTGACCAGAGCTAGCTCGCCGCAGTCCGGCCCCAAGCCAACCAAAGTTATTACGGGTTCAATGTTATTTTAGGTTTAATTCTAGTTTCGCTTTCACAGCATACTCATAAATTTCTATGGCTACTTTAGAGTTGTCATATACCATACTTAATTCCTATATATGTCCAAAGCCGCGGAAATGCATTAGGCCTACAAGGAATTAGGCCTATACCTACTGTAAAAAAAATAATATTTTCTCCCCATATGCGGCACCATAGCTAGGCCTATTACATAATACTAGGTTAGGTTAGGTAAGGTTGTTAGGTTAGGCTAATGTCGTTAATGTAGTTTATTATCATTATATTACGTCTTTTACCCAGCAATTTCCCTGATCTTCATAGTTGGTCGGGAAGCTATGCCTTTACAACGGCGCCTCCCTTTTGTCGCTGTGTACGTGAAACTAGAATTTTACCTTATTTTAATACCACAAATTTTATTGATATAGGCTAGGCCTATTTGAAAATAAATATTGAATCTATATGCTCTAAAGATCATAAGAAAATTTGTTTTAACCCTCGGCAAAACCTAATAAAAAAGTATGGTAGGCCTACTAACGTTTATTTTTCGTAACAATGTTGTCAATACGGTACTTCCAGTTATCGACAGCTCTAAAGATCATATGAAAATGTGTTAAACCCTCAGAAAACCTAATATAAAAGTAGGCCTAGGGCCCTAGGCTATAGCCTACTACTAAAATTTAATTTTCGTAACAAGGTTGTCAATACGGTACTTTCCCGTTATCAATGTACAATCAAAGCTGAACATTGGGTAGCATTCAAGGAGACTACTGCAGGACTCTTCTTCTTACCTCTGGCCGGGTATAGGCTATCCTAGTGTTTACTACAGGGTGTCAATCCACAAAATATGAATTGTGTTACCATTATGGTTTATTATTTTGTTATCATTATAGCGCGGCGAAGGCGCGAGCTCTAGGGGGGTCCGGGACTCCGGGGGCATGCCCCCCAGATTTTTTTTTTTGAGAATTTAGGTGTCTAAAACAGTATTTCCTGCAATAAAAAACAATCAAGATGGAAAATATGGAGACCAAAATTGTGTCAATTTACCCTAGCCTACCTTTTTTTTTTGGGGGGGGGGGGGAGTTTCTGTTATCATTATGCAAAAAGTTCATTGCGTTATCACTCAAAAAACCAGCGTCGTTTGACACCCTGGTTTACTACCCTATACCCCTTTGAAAGGACATTAGCCTAACCTAACAACCTTACCTAACCTAACCTAACCTAGTATTATAGGTGGGGGCTGCCGCCCCCACACCCCCGCTTTGACTTACATTTTTGGTGTATTTGTCTGTGAAGTGGGTATTTTTCAATTTGTTGATAACGAAAATCCTCCATGCAGACTAGCCTATATGGAGAAAAATATGGAGAATCTATTGGTGCCTATTTTCCCTAATAAATTGTTTCTCATAACGTCGCACTAGTGTCCTTGAATATTATCGAACATTGCAGAGTAAACACCGTAGACTTCATCAACTTTTATTTCACCTTCGTAGCCTATAGGCCTAGGCTAATCGACAGCCAATTTTTTTTTTTTTTACTACTCAACCAGCGGGGGTGTGGGGGCAACAGCCCCCACCCATAATACTAGGTTAGGTTAGGTTAGGCTAATGTCTTTTCAAATCACTATCGGGGAACAACATCGATCGATAGGCCTTATGGGGAAAATAGGTTTTCCCGAGATTTCTAATTACTGTAATTATAAACTCTATATATTGATGCAAATGAAAAATTTTGTTTATAAAAAACACTCGGAAAATTTGTGGTATTAAAATAAACAAAAATCTGTTATTACGTTCTAATAGTCTATACAGGGCAATACACAAGGCTCTTTCCATTTCAATAAAGGCCTATGGACTCTTAAAATACATATATTACTAACCTCCCTGTAAATAATAATGGTTACAAACTGGAGAGGCCTGAAATTAGCAGTCAGTCTTATAGCCGTGTCAAGGGAATGTTTTGTTTTGATGGTCCGGTCGACGTATTCGTACTATAAAATATCCCGACACATCTTCTTCAGCCATGTATGTTCATTGTTATGTCAATCGTAACAGGGACTTCAGATAAATGTAAGTCATAGTTTATGTTGCTTTGCAATTAAATTTAAGAAGATTGTCAAATACAAAGTCCTTAGCCCGATTATTGTATAATAAAGGGTTTGTGCCGATTGCCGAAGTTTCTCGATACTCGCTTAAGTTGAGCTAATCATATCTAATAATAATAATAATACACGTATACTGTTAGGCCTAATATATATACCGGTATATATATATATATATATATATAGCTATATATAAATATCTATATAGGCCTATTAATATCTTTATAGGCTAAATATCAATAAATAGTCAACTCAATTGTAAGTCTGCAAGTAATACAAATTAATCATCGTCATCATAATAAGTAAATGAATCGAAGAAACATAACAAAAGAAGATCAAAGACTAGTTTCAGATCATACCAGATCCATTATATAGAGAATTGATACAAAGAACATAGACAATCCAACACTTTACTATTAGCCTATTGTACTTATCTTTACGAAAACATGAAGTTTGACAAGAACGAAAGAATATTTCTGATTGGGGATATGAATGGTAAGGTGGGTGATAGGAAACTTGAGGGAGTGGTGGGAGGGTGGGGGGTACCATCAGAGGTGAATGGGAATGGTAGTGCACTTGTGGACGTATGTGTGGGGAGGAGGCTGTTGATAGCCAACACCTTCTTCCGACACAGAATGATCCACAGGTACACGTGGAAACGGATGTTGACGATGAAGGATAAGACAGTGGTGGAACGAAAGTCATTGATTGATTATGTATGTGTGGATGAACGAATGAAGAAATCTGTGATGGATGCTAGGGTGTATAGGGGTATTGGAGGGGGTCTGTCTGATCATTATGTAGTGGTAGCTAAGGTTAGGATACAAAAGAAGTGGGTGAGGAGAGCGGGAGGGAGGCGAGAGGAGGGTGGAATGGTGGAGAGGTTGCAGGAGGAGGAAATCAGGGAGGAGTACAGGAGAGCAGTGGAAAGACGACTAGGTGGGTTCGACCTGGAAGTTATGGAGGAAGTGGAGGAGATGAGCAAGGTGTTTAAGGATGAGATCTGTGTAGCATGTGAGGAGGTGTGTGGAGTGAGGAGAAGAGGGAGGGGAGTGAAAGGTACAGCATGGTGGACAGAAGAGGTAAGAATAGCTGTGGAAGAAAAGAAGAAAGCATATAGAGAGTGGTTGGGTAGTAGAGGGAATGAAGATTCCGAGAGACAGAAACGAGCGAGGTACGTGGAGAGTAAGAGGGTGGTGAAGAGAGTAGTGAAGGAAAGTAAGAGAAGAGTAGATGAGGAATTTGGAAGGAATCTGAGTGTAAAATGGAGGGAGAGTAAGAAACTGTTCTGGAAAGAAGTCAAGAAAGTTAGGGAAGGTAGCAAGGGAAACAGTAAGGGTGTGAAAGATAAGAATGGGAGAATGCTAGCCGAGAAGCAAGAGAGAGTCGAAAGATGGAGGGAGTACTTCAGTGAGTTGCTAAATGAAAGGAATGAAGAGCCAGCAAACATAGCTGGATATGGTATGGGAGGGAGAAGAAGAGAAGTAGTGGAGGAGGAGGTGGGGATCAGGAGGTCAGAAGTGTGGGAAGCCATGAAAAGAGTGAAGTTGGGGAAAGCACCAGGAACAGATGGAGTGTGTGGGGAAATGTTGAGGTATGGTGGTGAGATAGTGATAGAATGGGTATGGAAAATGTGCAAACTAGCATGGGAGAAGGGGAGTGCACCCGATGACTGGAAGACTGGCATAATAGTCCCCCTATATAAGGGCAAAGGGGAAAGAGGAGTGTGTGGTAACCACCGAGGAATATGTCTTCTAAGCATAGTAGGGAAGGTATACAGTAGGGTAGTGATTGAGAGAGTGAGAGTGAGAACGGAGAAATGGATAGGCGACGAGCAGGGAGGTTTTAGGAAGGGAAGAGGATGTGTAGATCAGGTTTTTAGCCTGAATTGTGTTGTGGAAGGATATGTGGAGAAGAAACAAAAGGTGTATGTTGCCTTTATGGACTTGGAGAAGGCCTATGACAGAGTGGATAGAGAAGGTTTGTGGAAAGTACTTAGAATATACGGAGTAGAGGGCAAGTTGCTGAAAGCAGTGAAGAGCATGTATGAGGGTGCAAAGGCGGCAGTACGTGTGGAGAGTGAGCAGAGCGAGTTCTTTGACCTGAATGTTGGTTTGAAACAGGGGTGTGTGATGTCCCCGTGGTTGTTTACTGTATATATGGATGGAGTTATGAAAGAAATACTATCAAGAGCAGTGGATGTTGGTGTATCGCTGAAAAGGGAGGGAATTGAGTGGAAGCTACCTATACTGCTGTTTGCGGATGATACAGTTCTGATGAGTGATAATGAATGGGAGTTGCAGGGTCTGGTAAATGAGTTTGGAACAGTGTGCGAAAAACGGAATTTGAAGGTAAATACGGGGAAGAGCAAGGTTATGGTCTTCGAAAGGGGTGAAGTCACAGAGTGTGAGGTGAAGCTGAACGGTCAGGCTATGGAGATCGTCAACTCTTTTAAGTATCTGGGCAGTGTGTTGAGTAAAGATGGGACTATGGATGAAGAGGTGCGGGAGAGGGTACAACAGGGGAAGAGGGTTGTAGGAACGCTAAAAGCAGTAACAAGAAATAGGGTGGTCAGTATGGAAGTGAAGAAGTCCTTGCATGACAGTGTGGTAATCCCGACACTGACTTACGGAAGCGAAGCATGGACGTTGGTTGAGAGACTCAGACCAAGAGTGAGAGCAGTGGAAATGAATTACTTAAGGAGTGCGTGCGGAGTTACATGGAGGGATAGACAGACTAATGAGGAAGTAAGAAGGAGGTGTGGTGTGGAGGTAGATGTGCTGGAAAGTGTGAAAAGGAACAACTTGAGATGGTTCGGCCATATGGAACGTATGGAAAGCGAGAGAATGACTAAGAGGGTGTACGAGAGCGAGGTGGAGGGACAGAGGGGGAGAGGTAGACCGAATATGAGGTGGAAGGATGGAGTGAGGAACTACATGAACGAAGGCGGTGCTGGTTGGGGGGAGGGGCGTCGACTGACTGGGGACAGAGGTGCATGGGGGCGGTTCGTTCGTGGCCACCCCTTCGGGGATCACGGCGTCAGGCAATAGATAGATAGATAGACTTATCTTTACGAAAACATGAAGTTCAATTCTATCTTTGCTGGTGAGGTTTCTTGAAATGTGATATGTCTGAAAAACACATAAAACAGTGAATTAGACTCCCCAGAATTGGTGACAGGTACCACAAGGGGCTGTAGATATAGATACGTATATAGAATTATGGTATTATGTCCATCTTAGTGGTTTTTCAGAGCCTTAAATATGTGGCCGCCAAGATATGGAGCAGTAGTAATGAAAGACAATTCTTCAGTAGTAACTAATGGTAAGAAAAGTTCCTCAGTCGCCATTTTTATCTTACTGTGAGTCAGGGTGTCAAACCGTCTCAAACGACGCTATTTTTTTGAGTGATAACGCAAATGAACTTTTTGTATAATGATAACAGAAACTCCCCCAACCCTTTTTTTCTTTTAAGAAACAAAAAAAGGTAAATTGACATAATTTTGGTCTCCATATTTTCCATCTTGATTTCTTTTAGATTGCAGGAAATACTGTTTTAGACACCTAAATTCTCAAAAAAATCACGGGGGGACATGCCCCCGGACCCCCCTAGAGCTCGCGCCTTCGCCGCTCCGTCGCGCTATAATGATAACAAAATAATAAACCATAATGATAACACAATTCATATTTTGTGGATTGACACCCTGCTGTGAGTGTTTCAGAAAGGGTATACAGTCAGGACCCCCAATACACGATTCCACAATGCGCGAAAACCCTAATACATGAGTTACCCCTCGAAAATAACATTAATTAATTAAACATTAATTACGCGAGGTGGTACCACAATACACGAATCGAGAGCTAAGAAGGGGCCAAATCCGCTATTCCCGCTTGATACGCGAGCACGTCTACGTTTCACGAGGCCCAGGAGTAGCTCCGAAAAAAGAAGAAGACGGGCATACGCCTGCCTTCCCTCCCGCTTACCCTCCCACAGTCCCGCTCAAGCGCTCATAGCCGTGCGGAGTGACCAAACGTTTGTAGTGCCTGCCACTTTTTTCGCCATGCCACGCCAATATAAGAAGATAACACACAAAATGAAGGTGAAAGTGTTGGATCGCAAGAAAAAAGGAGAAGGAAACTGTGCAATATGCTTGTCAGAGTAAACTGTTTGTACGATTTGGTCAGGGAGGGAGAAGTTGGAGAAAATCGTGAAGTCCTACGGTCCTAGTCCTAGTCCTAGCCTATCTACTACTAATTTTAAAGTAAGGTTTCATATTTTTATTCATTGTTCTTCTTATATATAAGATATAGACTGTACTGTAGAGCCAAAAATGTCGAAAATATGGCCAAAAATGTCGAAAATAGGCCATAATTGAGAGATGTCACCCAATCTAATTATTCCCATTTAAAGTTAGTTCCACAATACGCGATGCCTCCTGTCACCCCTATTCTCGCGAATTGGGGGTCCTGACTGTACTGTGACTTTTAAAGTGAAGATAACTATATTATAAGAAATTAGAGGTGTGAAAAGCTGAAATATGTTACCAAGGCAGTCAAGTTACTGATAATGACCTCTTATTTTGATATGTGCTTGTGAAATGTGTGATAAGTGATGTGGGCAGTCCCGGCAGTGGGATACACAGCTCCAGGTGGCTGGCCTGTAATATTTAGCCTAGCCTAGGCTAGTAAAGTAGGCTAGTGAGTGATACTGAGTAGACTATGCCTGGTGGTAGGCCATCTAAATTTCAAAGGACTAGCCTAGCCTACTAGACTAGGCTAGCCTAGCTATTCTATCTACCTATCTATATTCTCAGGCCCAATCCCCATTTTGGGGGTAGCCGACTCAAGACAGCAAGGACAGGGAAAACACAACAACAAATAAACACAGATAAAAAGCACAAACACACATCCAGGTCACCCAGGAGAAGACCCAGCCTAGCTACATTATCTGAATTGCTGACTAGCCTATGCTAATTTTCAACTGTTCTGGGCTGGCCCGCTGGGAGCCTGGGCCTCCGCCTTCCAAGCAGGGCCAATGCAGGCTGGCCACTGGCGCGGCGGCGCCCCTCGCCACGGCCCCTCGTAAGTTATAGCTTGTTGCATTTTAATAATTTAGGAGCTTAGGCCTACCACCTGTAACTATAACCACCAACAATAGTGGTTGGCTATGCAGCATCACTGCCCTTTTTTTCAACAATGTAGTATCATATAGGATAATAGGCGGCTTAGGCCTAGGCCAACCCGGAGCCCGGGCAGCCAGGCAGCCGCAGCTTTTATTGTTTGGGTTATACTGATGATTTGGACTGACAGTTAGCCCATCAATCTTTTTAGACCTAGGCCTAATAGCTTCAGCCTTCGTAAAGCATTACTTACCAGGTAGGGCCACGCACTGACCACGGAGCAGCTGTGTTCAGTGGGGGCCCAAGACATGAATACGGGCACTCTAACTAGATGCACGATTAGTAGCAGTTACTGGGAGTCCGGCAGAGATAGTTAGTTTATATTGTGCCCTCGTTGGAGAATAGCTTTTTAGTTGTGTTAGCATAGGCTATACATCAATGCTCTAATGTCATTAAGAGCTGAAATGTATTAGGCCCTATACCCTAGCCTAAGGGAGACAAAAATTAAAAAACTAAAATATGTGCCACAGCTAACAGTGCAATCTTAATGGGTGATGGATCATGGCTGCATGGCAAAGAAACAAATATTAAGATTTTTTTGCATAGCCTAGGTTTAAACTAGGCTAACAGAAATTAATTGGTCTTAGGAGATTTCAACGTTCACCACCGCCATTGGCTCTCCTCTCACACTACTGATCCACCTGGTGAACAAGCCTATGTCTTTTCTATCCTAAATGACCTAGAGCAGTTAGTTCAGCAACCCACCCATATCCCGGATCGCATCGGAGATCGGCCAAACATTCTTGACCTGTTTCTAACTTCTAACCCTTCTTCTTATACTGTCGATCTTTTCTCTCCTTTGGGCTCCTCCGACCATAAACTTATCTCTGTCACCTGTCCTATCTCTCCAGTACAGCCACCCGATCCTCCTAGCCGGCGGCGCTTGTGGCACTTTGGCGCTGCCGACTGGGAGGCTCTTCGGCAGTACTTCTTTGATTTCCCATGGAATGATTTCTGCTTCCATGGCCGAGGACCCTCGGAGAGTGCTGAACGCATTACCGAGGTAATCCTATCGGGCATGGAAGCATACATTCCATTCTCTTTCTCTCAGACTAATGCTAAAAAATCTTGGTTTACTCACGCCTGTTCTACTGCTGTCCGCAATAAGGAGGAAGCATTCAAACGGTACCGACGCCTTAAAACTCAAGACTCTCATTCTTCATATGTTTCTGCCCGGAATCAAGCCAAATCTGTTCTTCGACTTGCCAAACACTCTTTCATCAATAATAAATGCACTGAACTATCCAACTCTAGCTCTTCCCAAGCTTTCTGGCATCTAGCCAAAAACCTCTCCAACAATTTCCCTTCCTCGTCTTTCCCTCCCCTTTCCCACTCTGATGGCACAACCATCACTTCTTCCTCTGACAAAGCTAAACTCTTCGCTCAAACTTTTGCTAGAAACTCCACATTGGATGATTCCGGTGCTATTCCTCCCTCTCCGCCCTCCTCTCTCTTACTTATGCCTAATATCCTAATCTCTTCTAAAGATGTAATTTCTACCCTCTCTGGGCTTAACACTAATAAGGCGTACGGTCCGGACGGTGTTCCTCCTGTTGTTCTCAAAAACTGTGCTTCCGTGCTGACTCCCTGCCTAGGCAAACTCTTTCGTCTCTGTCTATCCTCTAACGTCTTCCCTTCATGCTGGAAGTTTGCTCACATTCAACCTGTCCCAAAGAAGGGTGACCGCTCTCAACCCTCCAACTATCGTCCAATTGCTCTTATCTCTTGTCTTTCTAAAGTTTTTGAAACTATTCTTGCTTCCAAATTTCTTAAGCATTTCTCTTCTCATAATCTGCTCTCAGATCGCCAGTATGGCTTCCTTAAGGGTCGCTCTACTGGTGATCTTCTTTCATATCTTACTAACTCTTGGTCATCCTCCTTTCGGGACTTCGGTGAGACTTTTTCTATTGCACTAGACATATCGAAAGCCTTCGATAGAGTCTGGCATAAATCTTTAATTTCTAAACTACCCTCCTTCGGTTTCTATCCCTCCATCTGTGCCTTTGTCTCTAATTTCCTTTCCGGCCGTTCCATAGCCGCGGTTGTGGACGGCCATTGTTCACTTCCTCACCCTATAAACTCCGGTGTTCCTCAGGGCTCTGTCCTATCTCCTATTCTTTTTCTAATTTTTATAAATGATCTCCTTAACTGTACCTTAATTCCCATCCATTCATACGCAGACGACTCAACCTTGCACTGCTCCATTAGTTTTTCAGAACGCCCCAGCCAGCAATCCCTCAACGACAAACGTAATGAAGCCATAGAACTCTTAAATTCTGATCTAAATACTATTTCCAATTGGGGCAGAGAAAACCTTGTTAACTTTAATGCTTCCAAAACCCAATTTCTCCATCTATCTACCCGTCAGGATCTCCCAGCGGACTATCCCTTATTCTTCAACAATACAAAAATCAACCCTTCATCTTCTCTCAATATTCTTGGTGTCTCTTTTTCTTCTGCTCTCATTTGGAAGGACCATATTACCAGTCTTGCTAAGGCAGCCTCCCAGAAGCTGGGTGTGCTCAACCGCCTTAGGGGTTCTTTTCCCCTGCACAGCTTCTTGCTCTGTACAGGGGCATAGTGCGCCCTTGTATTGAGTATTGTTCACATGTGTGGGGAGGTTCCTCTCACACCGCTCTCCTAGACAAAGTTGAAAGGAAGGCCTTTCGTATCATTAACTCCCGTCCACTCACCAACTCTCTGCAATCTCTCTCTCTCTCCGCCGCAATGTTGCATCTCTCTTCGCTATTCTATCGCTACTATAATAATCAGTGTTCCTCAGAGCTATCCCAGTGCATACCACCTCCTTTACGTAGGGCACGTGGTACCCGTCTTGCAACTCAATCCCACCCCTACTCTGTGCAACTCGCCAACCCAAGAGTGAAACGTTACTCTCAAACTTTCTTCTACTCAACAGCTGAGCTCTGGAACTCTCTCCCAGAATCAGTCTTTCCCTCTTCCTATGACTTAAATTGCTTCAAACTCTGTGTGTCCAGGCATTTTGGCTCGAACGTCCCTTGATTTTGGCCCTGTCACTCTTTCAACTATGGGGGAGGCACTCGCTATAGGCAGTTATGCCTTTTGCCTCCCTCAATCACATAGAAAGAAAAAAAAAACAAAAAAAAACGATGTTTTCTTATTTTAACTTACGTCCGCCCAGCACTCATGTTATTGTTGTGAACCTCTCGGCACTCTCACTGCCACTCGTTGCCGGAGTAAGGTACTGTATGTCTCATAATACAGTACTGTTTTTTTAACTATTACACAACCAGCGGGTGTGTGGGGGCGGCAGCCCCTATCCATAATACTAGGATAGGTTAGGTAAAGTTGTTAAGTTAGGCATATCTTTTTATGCATTTATCCCCTCATTTTCCCTGAACTTCATAACCCTCCCCACTAGTGGGGGGGGGGGGGGGGTGTTTTTAGATTGTTGGATAATGGGTAAATCCTTATTTCAGCTCCTCTTCAGTATAAAACACTGTAGGCCTATCTGAAATAATAAATAAAAAACAAAATAATAAAACTTAGCCTAGGACTACTGAAATTGCTGTCGGTCCAAAAAGTCAGGTTTACCATTGTTTGTAGGGAGGATAGTAACAATACTAATACTTATTACCATAAAAATATATTTACAAATTTATTACACTTGTAAATGCATTAGGCCTATAGGCCTATTATCTATTTTATGAGGAGGCTGCAATCTGCATCCACTGTTGGGCTGGTCGCTAGGCCTAGGGATGCGCGATGCTGTCTCAACTCTCGTCTCTCGATGTAACACTGTGAACAGAAAAAAGAAAAAACATTCAAATTTTAATAAAATTCTTCCATTTCTATTCATAAGTATTGAAGTATAGTCGGTAAAAATTTACCTATGGTCCCGTTAAAATGTCCTCAAGTAACCTATTAAAAACTTCAGGGGACTGGTTAGAACTTGTAGGATGTTTAATTGAAGGTCGGAAATCAGTATTTACTGAGAAATAAAAGTCTTAAAATGCGCTATGTTTTACGGGACGGTCTGTACGCCGCCACATACGCGCGGCCCCGCCCACTGCCCATAATGTACAAATATTATATTAGATTAACCTAACCTAACCTAACCCTAATATAATATAATATAATATAACATAACATAACATAACATAACATAACATTAGGCCTACCTGGGAAAGAGACTAAGAGAGGGCAGGGACCCTGGGTGACCCATAACGCATTTTAAGACTGTTATTTCTCAGTAAATACTGGTTTCCGACATTCAATTAAACATCCTACAAGTTCTAACCAGTCCCCTGAACAGTTTTTAATAGGTTATCCTACTTGAGGATATTTTAACGGGACCATAGGTAAACATTTATCGTATAATCATCACCAGAATGCAGGAAATACAGTTTCTGCCAACTAGAAACTTAAAAAAATCTCCGGCCCCCCCTCGTCTGCCGAGGTTAATTACTATTTTCATCTAATCACTATTTACTACCTACACATTTTCCTATTTTTCCACACTGCTATGGGGAATAGGCTCGCACCCTTATTTTTCATGTTTTTTCCTCCAGATTTTGCTAAAAATGCAAAAATCCGAGGTAGCCTAGCAAAAAAACTAGTAGGCTAGGCTATAGCCTAGGCCTAACTCCATATATTTGTCACCAATTATTTTGACATAGGCCTAGGTCTATTTGAAGACAGATATGGAATCTATATGCTCTAGGCCTAAGCATCATATTAAAATTAGTTTCAACCCTCGGCAAAAACCTAATAAAAATATAGGCCTAGCCTAGGCCTATGGTACTAAAATGGAATTTTTTCGTAACATGGTTGTCAATACCTTCCTATAGATGGTACCGATTCGTACACACGCCATTTAGAACATGGGTGCTTGACTACTGATGTGACGTGTAGCCTATGAGGTAAGATTTTTACGCATAGGCCTAGGTTTAAACTTCCGGAAATGAATGGGTAATAAATACCACGTACTGAGTACTATGAATCCGCTTTACCTGGCATGCAACTGCAAGGGCTAGTTTAGTATGCCACGTACTGGGTAGGCTACTATGAATCTGCTGTTGCTGGCATGCAAGGGCTAGTTTAGTATACCATGCACTGGGTCTAGGTTAGGTTAGGTTGGGTTGTTTGGTTAGGTTAATATAGGCTACTAGGTCTCAGAAACAAGATTCGTAGTTGCGGTAGTATTTACAGATATGCCCGAATACTAAATGGGCGGCGGTAAGGGTTCGTGTTGTATCCCACGTAGGCCTACTAGGTACTACGGACACATTGTAGGCGTTAGGTGTGGATTAGGCTTGTATCTAATGTACTAGGTCTAGCCTATGTTAGCCTACTGGAATCTGGATATTTATGATTTAGGCTAAATAAAGTGCTATGTTTTCGATAAATCTGGTTATTTGGCTTTGCAATTAGGGAAATCATGAGTTGATTTCCGACGTTTCATTAGTCTTTTTCGATTCTCAAAATACGATCCAAGTTTTGCCAAAAATTGGCTCTGGTTTCCAAAATTATGCTTGTTGGGGTTTGCAATTTAGGGAAACGAGCCAAAATTCTAAATTAGGTTACTGTAATTTGTTTACTCTTAAAACTCGCAAAATCCGAGCCAAGTTTTGCCAAAATTTGGCTCGGGTTTTCCAAAATTCGGGTTTTATGGCTTTGCAATTTCGGGAAACCTGAGACAAATTTCTAATATTATTTTTATTAATCTCACCACCACACCCCCAATGAAATTAATTAAAGTATATATGATCCACCGGGATAAATGAGGTTAGCCTACTGTAATTTTTTTGTCTACAAACTCTCAAAATCCGAGCCAGCTTTGGCCAAAACTTGGCTCGGGTTTTTTAAATAGGCCTATTGGGTTTTAGGCCTTTGAAATACCTTAAAACCCGAGCCAAGTTTTGCTAAAATACGTTTGGTATATTCCTGCGAAACGGCATTCATTATATCTCAAGAACTGGGCAGTGTTATAGCATATTTGTTGTTTGTACATATATATGTATTATGGGTATATTCCTGCGAAACGGCATGCATTATATCTCAAGAACTGGGCAGTGTTATAGCATACCGGTATTTGTTGTTTGTACATATATATGTACATATTCTGCGTGTCGTAAGAGGCGACTAAAGAGGTTGGGTCGGTGGGTTTGCGACCCCCACCCGGAAAAAATATCTAAGCAAAGAAAAACGAACGAACAGCCTCGGATGCGGACGGAACCAACGTTGACGAACCACGACCGACTAAGGACATGCCTTCGGACATTCTGAGAATGGCTACGTGGAATGTTAGTGGCATGAATGATGGCACAAAAGAGAGAGAGGTTCTGGAAGTGTTAGTGAATGCCAGGCTGGATGTATGTGGAATGACAGAGACCAAATGGAAAGGTTCAGATGTGAGAGAATGGGAATGTGGAATGGGTGTGTGTGCTGGAGTGAGTGAAGGAACAGTGAGAGAAGGTGCATGTTTGTTTGTAAGTAGCAAATGGAAGGAATGTGTAAGAGAGTATGGGTCTGTGGGTTCAAGGATTGTGTGGGTGAGAATGAAAGTAGGAATACAAACGTGGGTGATTGTATGCGTGTATGCCCCGACAGAGGATATACTTGAAAGAAAGAAAGAGGAGTTCTGGATGAATGTGGATGCGTGCCTGGAGAAGTTTGACAAGAACGAAAGAATATTTCTGATTGGGGATATGAATGGTAAGGTGGGTGATAGGAAACTTGAGGGAGTGGTGGGAGGGTGGGGGGTACCATCAGAGGTGAATGGGAATGGTAGTGCACTTGTGGACGTATGTGTGGGGAGGTTGGTGGATAGCCAACACCTTCTTCCGACACAGAATGATCCACAGGTACACGTGGAAACGGATGTTGACGATGAAGGATAAGACAGTGGTGGAACGAAAGTCATTGATTGATTATGTATGTGTGGATGAACGAATGAAGAAATCTGTGATGGATGCTAGGGTGTATAGGGGTATTGGAGGGGGTCTGTCTGATCATTATGTAGTGGTAGCTAAGGTTAGGATACAAAAGAAGTGGGTGAGGAGAGCGGGAGGGAGGCGAGAGGAGGGTGGAATGGTGAGGAGGGTGGAGAGGTTGCAGGAGGAGGAAGTCAGGGAGGAGTACAGGAGAGCAGTGGAAAGACGACTAGGTGGGTTCGACCTGGAAGTTATGGAGGAAGTGGAGGAGATGAGCAAGGTGTTTAAGGATGAGATCTGTGCAGCATGTGAGGAGGTGTGTGGAGTGAAGAGAAGAGGGAGGGGAGTGAAAGGTACAGCATGGTGGACAGAAGAGGTAAGAATAGCTGTGGAAGAAAAGAAGAAAGCATATAGAGAGTGGTTGGGTAGTAGAGGGAATGAAGATTCCGAGAGACAGAAACGAGCGAGGTACGTGGAGAGTAAGAGGGTGGTGAAGAGAGTAGTGAAGGAAAGTAAGAGGAAAGTAAGAGGAAAGTAAGAAAGTTTGGAAGGAATCTTGAGTGTAAAATGGAGGGAGAGTAAGAAACTGTTCTGGAAAGAAGTCAAGAAAGTTAGGGAAGGTAGCAAGGGAAACAGTAAGGGTGTGAAAGATAAGAATGGGAGAATGCTAGCCGAGAAGCAAGAGAGAGTCGAAAGATGGAGGGAGTACTTCAGTGAGTTGCTAAATGAAAGGAATGAAGAGCCAGCAAACATAGCTGGATATGGTATGGGAGGGAGAAGAAGAGAAGTAGTGGAGGAGGAGGTGGGGATCAGGAGGTCAGAAGTGTGGGAAGCCATGAAAAGAGTGAAGTTGGGGAAAGCACCAGGAACAGATGGAGTGTGTGGGGAAATGTTGAGGTATGGTGGTGAGATAGTGATAGAATGGGTATGGAAAATGTGCAAACTAGCATGGGAGAAGGGGAGTGCACCCGATGACTGGAAGACTGGCATAATAGTCCCCCTATATAAGGGCAAAGGGGAAAGAGGAGTGTGTGGTAACCACCGAGGAATATGTCTTCTAAGCGTAGTAGGGAAGGTATACAGTAGGGTAGTGATTGAGAGAGTGAGAGTGAGAACGGAGAAATGGATAGGTGACGAGCAGGGAGGTTTTAGGAAGGGAAGAGGATGTGTAGATCAGATTTTTACCCTGAATTGTGTTGTGGAGAAGTATCTGGAGAAGAAACAAAAGGTGTATGTTGCCTTTATGGACTTGGAGAAGGCCTATGACAGAGTGGATAGAGAAGGTTTGTGGAAAGTACTTAGAATATACGGAGTAGAGGGCAAGTTGCTGAAAGCAGTGAAGAGCATGTATGAGGGTGCAAAGGCGGCAGTACGTGTGGAGAGTGAGCAGAGCGAGTTCTTTGACCTGAATGTTGGTTTGAAACAGGGGTGTGTGATGTCCCCGTGGTTGTTTACTGTATATATGGATGGAGTTATGAAAGAAATACTATCAAGAGCAGTGGATGTTGGTGTATCGCTGAAAAGGGAGGGAATTGAGTGGAAGCTACCTATACTGCTGTTTGCGGATGATACAGTTCTGATGAGTGATAATGAATGGGAGTTGCAGGGTCTGGTAAATGAGTTTGGAACAGTGTGCGAAAAACGGAATTTGAAGGTAAATACGGGGAAGAGCAAGGTTATGGTCTTCGAAAGGGGTGAAGTCACAGAGTGTGAGGTGAAGCTGAACGGTCAGGCTATGGAGATCGTCAACTCTTTTAAGTATCTGGGCAGTGTGTTGAGTAAAGATGGGACTATGGATGAAGAGGTGCGGGAGAGGGTACAACAGGGGAAGAGGGTTGTAGGAACGCTAAAAGCAGTAACAAGAAATAGGGTGGTCAGTATGGAAGTGAAGAAGTCCTTGCATGACAGTGTGGTAATCCCGACACTGACTTACGGAAGCGAAGCATGGACGTTGGTTGAGAGACTCAGACCAAGAGTGAGAGCAGTGGAAATGAATTACTTAAGGAGTGCGTGCGGAGTTACATGGAGGGATAGACAGACTAATGAGGAAGTAAGAAGGAGGTGTGGTGTGGAGGTAGATGTGCTGGAAAGTGTGAAAAGGAACAACTTGAGATGGTTCGGCCATATGGAACGTATGGAAAGCGAGAGAATGACTAAGAGGGTGTACGAGAGCGAGGTGGAGGGACAGAGGGGGAGAGGTAGACCGAATATGAGGTGGAAGGATGGAGTGAGGAACTACATGAACGAAGGCGGTGCTGGTTGGGGGGAGGGGCGTCGACTGACTGGGGACAGAGGTGCATGGGGGCGGTTCGTTCGTGGCCACCCCTTCGGGGATCACGGCATCAGGCAATAGATAGATAGATAGACATATATATGTATTATGTATGTTGCTTCGTAGTATACTATAAATGGAAAATATAGGCTACTTGGTAAATGAATAATTAGAGGGCATCTGTGGACTCACTTTTACAATTTCCCAGCTCAGCTGGTGGGCGACGAGTGGAGGTGAGTCGAGTTGTATACTGATATTCTATTGGTCAATAAACTGGGTGTGACGTCACGAGCGATGATGGCATATGAATGGTTGTTGTGGGAGTACGTCACTGTCTAGACGGTGACGTCACAAATTCTCGCGACATTTTAACGGGTGTAGAAATACACGTCAGTCCATATAATGAGCCTCTTATTTTTCTCAATCCCTCTACGACATCACTTTGATTCATTTATTATCCTTGGTGTTTATAATCTCCCAGTCTGCCAACCTCGAGGTTGGCAGTAGGGTCAATCCGCGGAAGAGACGCCGCCACTTGAGATCTAGAAAATATATAAGTAAACGGAACAGTCAGAGTAAGCTATCGGTATGGCATATCACCACTATATGCCCATCACCACTGGCACTATGTGGTGTGAACATGTTTTATGCTGCGGTTGTGGAAGGCCATCGCTCACTTCCTCATCCTATCAACTCCTGTGTTCCTCAGGGCTTTGTCTATCTTCCATTCTCTTTCTAATTTTCATAAATGATATTCTCAACTACTGTATACCTCCAGTCCCATCCATTCATATGCAGACGACTCTACCTTCTATCTATATGCTCAGGCCCAATCCCCATTTTGGGGATAGCCGACTCAAGACAGAGCAAGAACAGGGAAAACACAAAAACAACATAAAACAACAAATAAACACAGATAAAAAGCACAAACTCACACACATCCAGGTCACCCAGGAGAAGACCCAGAGACCAGGGTCACCAAGGTCGCTCCAGCACTCCCCCGGCCCCCGACCACTCGGAGAGGTTCCGATCTCGGCAGGCAGACATGCAGCGGAGCCAAAGCCACAA
The DNA here is from genome assembly GCA_032716605.1 of Paralithodes platypus. Lineage (NCBI taxonomy): Eukaryota > Metazoa > Arthropoda > Malacostraca > Decapoda > Lithodidae > Paralithodes > Paralithodes platypus. The sequence continues at coordinate 3,924,297 of CM064547.1, read as the reverse complement.
GCCCTCCCACCACACTTCCAGGCGCACCCTTCATATTAATCGTCTCCCCGGGCCAGGCGCCTGATGGACTATTATTTAGTCCAACTTGCGCCCGACCCCTTACTCCAAATGACCACGTGTTCACTCAACTATTCACAAGCATTCTCCATTCATTCCTGTCCACCACCACTTCCCCTGCCTGATCTATAGTCATCCTCTATCATCCAAAGCCTTTCTTACACAGTCTCTCCATCTCAATGGGGGTCTTCCTGCCCTTCTATCTCCCCTTGTACCTGACTCACATATTCTCTTTGTAAGCCTTTCATCTCCCATTCGTTCAACATGACCATACCAGCTCAGCACCCTTCTGTCCACTCTGGCTGACAAATGTTCCTGCTGCCCCACTCTCCTACGTATCTCTTCATTCCTCAATCTGTCTCTACGAGTAACTCCACACATACTCCTCAAGCAGCTCATCTCCATCACATCCAGCCCTCTTTTCTCCGTTTTCTTCAGAGCCCATGTCTCAGCCCCATACATCACTGTTGGCACAACAATTCCTTGATACAGTGCACTTTTTACTTTCACTCCGAGATTTCTCGTCTTCCACATACTTCCCATTGCTCCGAAAACCTTCCTTCCTTCACACACTCTCTGTTTTACCTCCACTTCCTTACCTCCACTCCTGCTTATCGTTCCTCCTACAGTAGATATTTAAAACCCTCTACTTGTTCCAATATTTCCCCATCCAGCCTCACATCTAGATTCACCCTATACTCTCCCCTATTACACACCATTACAGGTACTTTACTTTTATTGACGTTCACCTTCAGTTTCCTCCTTCCACAAACCACACCAAACTCTTTGACTACCCGCTGCAGTTTCTCATCAGAATCCAGACTCTACCTTACACTCCTCAATTAGTTTTCCTGAATGCCCCAGCCAGCAATCCCTCAAAAACAAACTTAATTAAGCCATCTATCTATCTATCTATCTATTGCCTGACGCTGTGATCCCCGAAGGGGTGGCCACGAACGAACCGCCCCCATGCACCTCTGTCCCCAGTCAGTCGACGCCCCTCCCCCCAACCAGCACCACCTTCGTTCATGTACTTCCTTACTCCATCCTTCCACCTCTCATTCGGTCTACCTCTCCCTTTCTGTCCCTCCACCTCACTCTCGTACACCCTCTTAGTCATTCTCTCGCTTTCCATACGTTCCATATGGCCGAACCATCTCAAGTTGTTCCTTTTCACACTTTCCAGCACATCTACCTCTACACCACACCTCCTCCTTACTTCCTCATTAGTCTGTCTATCCCTCCATGTAACTCCGCACGCACTCCTTAAGTAATTCATTTCCACTGCTCTCACTCTTGGTCTGAGTCTCTCAACCAACGTCCATGCTTCGCTTCCGTAAGTCAGTGTCGGGATTACCACACTGTCATGCAAGGACTTCTTCACTTCCATACTGACCACCCTATTTCTTGTTACTGCTTTTAGCGTTCCTACAACCCTCTTCCCCTGTTGTACCCTCTCCCACACTTCTTCATCCATAGTCCCATCTTTACTCAACACACTGCCCAGATACTTAAAAGAGTTGACGATCTCCATAGCCTCCATAAGCCATACAACACTTATCTTCTGATCTAACTAATATTTCTAATTGGGGCAGAGAAAACCTTGTTGCCTTTAATGCTTCCAAAACCAAATTTCTCCATCTTACTACCTGTCTGGAACTCCCAGAGGACTATCGCTTATACCCTGTACTGTACCGGTACTTCAATAATACAAAAATCAATCCTTCATCTTCTCTTAATATTCATGGTGTCTCTTTTTCTTCTGGTCTCACTTGGAAGGACCATATTACCAATATTGCTAAGGCAGCCTCCCAGAAGCTGGGTGTGCTCAACCGCCTCAAGAGGTTGTTTACCCCTGCACAGCTTCTTGCTCTGTACAGGGGCACAGTGTATCCTTGTATTGAGTATTGTTCACATGTGTGGGGAGGATCCTCTCACACCGCACTCCTAGACAAAGTAGAAAGGAAAGCCTTTCGTATCATTAACTCCCGTCCACTCACCAACTCTCTGAAACTCTCTCTTCACCGCAATGTTGCATCTCTCTCGCTATTCTATCGTTACTACAATAATCAGTGTTCCTCAGAGCTCTCCCAGTGTATACCACCTCTACATAGGGTATGTAGTATACATCTTGCAACACAATCCCACCTCTACTCTGTGCAACTCTCCAACCCAAGAGTGAAACGTTATTCTGTCTTTCTTCTATTCAACAGCTGAGCTCTGGAACTCTCCCAGAATCAGTCTTTCCCTCTTTCTATGATTTAAATTGCTTCAAACTCCGTGTGTCCAGGCATTTTGGCTCGAACATCCCTTGATTTCGGCCTTGTCGCTCTTTCAACTCTGGTGTAGGCACTCGCTACAGTCAGTTTTGCCTTTTGTCTCCCTCACTCTCATAAAAAAATAAAAATAAAATGCAGGACTCGACTGTACAGTAGTGTATTAGCTAAATTGTGTTTGTATTTCAGAATGAGATGTTCACTACTGCTGTGCTATGTGAGACAGATATACTGGACACCTGCATCACATAGTTGATTGAACCCAAGACAAGAGGCTCTGTAAATATGGTAATATTATACTGTAGTATATTTTTATTTGCATTCATCACCACCATGCCGATAGGGCCCGCATAAAATTTGATTGCATGGCTCAAAACCTGCAGACACAATATACAGTAGAGTTTGTGGCACATAATCCTATTGACGCAATATTGTGTCACCCGAACTTAAAGGGTTAATCTCCTCCGTAAATTGTTACCGTGTGACAGCCAAGAGTTTTAGCATTTACTGTATGGTACTGTACTTATATATTTTATTGTTTTAATTTTTTCTTTGATATACAGTGTTGTTTTACAGCAAGGACTGCAGGAAATGAGTATGTACCCATTATTCAACAATATATAGGCTAAACACGGCCCCCCCCCTAGTGGAGACTGCTATGAAGATCAGGGAAACAAGAGGGTTAAAGAGGATAAAAAGGATAAAACATATGCTCTGTTTGGCAATAACCGTTTGCCGTGGGATACAAAATTTGTTGAGGGGGAACCCCCAGGACTTGTTGACATTTTCATATATTTTGACAGTAGGGGACAAAAACTCCTTTATAATACATTTCCGGAAATACAGACATACAGTATATGCCAATGTATTATGAGATATCACAATTCTGTAGGCCACGCAAAAATCTATGGGTCTCAGTGCTGTCACACCGTAAAATCCAGGGGCGCCCACAGAGATGCCTGTAGTGGACGCACATGTTATAAAGGGCCCACTATTCATGGGTGTGGGTGGCGAGCGAAGCGAGCCTACTCAGCTGGGGGGTCCGGGGGAGCGTTGTAAGCCCTCCCCCCCTGTGAAAATTTTGCAGTTTTGATAAATTTTAGGTGGAGTAAACAAAAGATTATGAATATAAAAGTGCAATTTTCCTCAGCGGAAATATAATATAAACGGCTACTTTAGTTTTCTTGGTCAAACATTCTAAATTTTATTAACTTGTACATGTACAGTTGCCCACAAAACTTTTTATCCACTCAGTGATTTTGTGTAGGCCTATAGAAGGAAATTACTGTAGGTGAGGTATTTTATAATTAGAACAATGTTTGGTCAATGTTACAGTACTCTTTAGTCTTCAAGTTCTCCAACTCCCCTGATCTAACCTAACTAACCTAACCTATGTTAGGTTAGGTTAGGTTAAATATAACAATATAGGACTAGTTTATATTTTAGGTTGGGGTAGGGGGCGCATGAGGAGGAGGTGGGTGGGGTGGTGGGGAAGAGAAATAGTAATTTGCAACGATCACTGGTATCAATTATCACTTACAAATATTGAAAACTACCAAAACAGAAAATATAAATAGCACGAGAGTTGGGAGACCATATGTAACCTTGACCCAAAGTTTCTACAGATATTTTATGAAAAAGGTGTTGATAATAAGACTTATTAGTCTCATCACTAAATAAATTTGCATCCTACAGTATTTGCTTACCAACCATTCGGGGCCCTTATCCTATTCAACTAGCGGCGTCTGTAAAAAACAGCTAAACGTAACAATGAAACTTTTATACATTACAAAATGCAACATATAATCATAAGAAAATAAATTACTTAACCATAAATTTCCGTAGGCTTACCTCTGCCTGCCCTATACCCTCCCTCAGGCTCGTGTGTCAACACTGAACGTTTTGGAATTCGTTATAGGTGAACTACAGGAATGACAGAAAAAATGAAGTTTACTACAGGGTCATAACTTGGCATGAATATACTGTAATATGTATATGGGCAATATCGATATATTTTCATTAAACTCCAAATTCTAGTTTATAGCGCTGTTGGCATCCTCCGCCATCAGTTGGGAGAGTTCCAGCTGATTCGCGTGACAACAATATAAACAATGGGATATTTCGCCCCCATCACACAGGCTCGTGGACAGGTCTGTTTATCTTGAATAGTACCTTTCAATTCAATACTCAAGCTCTGCAAAACATCGAATAAGGTCTTGAAGATGTGGTGCACATCAAGAAATAATCCAATCTCGCCAACAATAAACATACAAGCACTGTTTTCAAGTCCTGGTCCAGAGTCAAGGGAGGTCGCTTGTAAGGCCTATTTCTTAATGATAGTATCGTTTTCTGTTAATTTTATATATCGCAGTCCCTTGACCAGATAGTGATTCAGCCAAATGTTGAGCTGTAAATATGCATACTTTACAATTTATAAGAGTTTCTCACACAAAAAAAGACTACAGATTCACCCATTTCCCATGTAGAGTGTTCCCGCCATTGTTGCCTGTGACATCATGGTAAACACTCCAGTGCTCGGCACATAAAATAACTTAGATAAGCTATATTTCTATGTTGTTGGGACACATTGATGAAAGTTCTTCAGTATCATACCCCTAAAACCAAGCAGATCCCAATGGACATTGTAGTTTTAATAGGTTTCACCCCTGGAATTCACCCCGAAAGGGGTTGAAATAGGGGAGCTATCCCCCCGCCAAAGGCGGCTTTCTAGGGCCTTTCCTAGCTGATGCTGAGAGTATTGGGTTCTAGTCATGTGGTGATGGGCTGGTCTATCAGAGTGAGAACTGAGCGATCTCTGCCATACCCATAGCTTACTTTGACTGTTCCTTTTACTTATATATTTTCTAGATCTCAAGTGACGGCGTCTCTTCCGTGGATTGACCTCCCAATCTACCAAGATTGGAAGCCAAAGCGTCACATTTTCCTTTGCCCCTCAACTTTCTCTTCATAATTGCTGAGGGGCACAGGGCCCTGGGTGGGGCTTTGGTTTCCCGGGCGTTTCCGCACCCTCCTCAGCTCCCCGCCATGGAGTGGCTTCGGTCACCCAGGCTTTATTGTGGTCGGCAGGGAGGGTTCTGTGGGGGCGCTCGGTTATGGCCTTGGCCCTGCTCGGGGCCTTGGGGCTGTTCGGCCAGGCAGCTTGGGGAACAACAACAACAACAACATATTTAGCATTGTATGAAATATTACAGGACTCGGTAATGAAAGAAAACAAAAATTTGGGAAGGATTAACTATCCTATTCTTAGACAATACAGTACTCTGCAGGTATTTGTTTCGTAAATCTTAGTAAGAATTTTTATAGGCTAATGACATTACGGTACATAATTATAAAGACTTATTCTATTCTATTAATGCCTTTAACCCGTGGAGCCCCGGCTAGTTTTGTAATGTTTGTTCACCAGAACCCGGCCGGTTTTCAAAAAATGGTTTTATTCCAGAAACAATAGCGAATGGGTTAGGAATGAAGGAAAAACCACGAAAAAACGCTCAAAAAGCTTAAAGAATGGTCCTACAGAGCCCCCGAAAACGTATTTTACAAGAGTAAAAAATTGAAGGCAATTACCCCAAAAAAACAGGTTATTGCGCGCTCACGCGCACGCACGTGGACTTTGAGAGTTTTCAACCATCGGCACGGTTGCGTGGGATACGTACACAGTTCCCATACAAATCTGAGCCCTCTTGAGTGGCTATACCTGAGGTTACGGTCGGCGCAATTAGGGTGACGCGCCAGACGCGTCTCTGGGGCTGTGCGTTACATACATCGCCGACGCGTCAGGCGCGTCGCTGGGGCTGTACGGGTTAATGATGTATGAATACAGTCATCAAACTTAATAATGATATTAGAGGACTGTAGGCTAGTTATAGCCTATAAAAGACTTATTTGAGGAAGGGAAACTTTCAATTATAGAGGCCCACACATGCATGGAGGCTTACACTGGACGCACTTGCGTCCAGTGCGTCCGCCTGTGGGCGCCCCTGGTAAAATCTTACTATCTCTTATAACACGCAAGAGTTTCGTGCAAGGTGCCAAACCGGAGAAATATTGTTGGAAAACTTGAATGAATATGAGAAGAAATACTAGAAAATAACATGAAATAGCATTGTTTTGGCCATTTTATCACTTCCAAAGATATAATTTGAACTATAAGCCATAAGCTACTACTGTACCTCCCCCTTTGAAAGCTGCCCCCCAGGGGGTAAGGGGGCCTTCATCTAATTAATGGTGGAGGAAAAAAGAATATGCCTCACGCATCCTACTGCGTGTCGTACAAGGCGACTAATAGGGGGGATGGCGATAGACTTGAGGACCAACAGCCATTACTATGCAATAAAGTCTTTATCTTAGCACTGTCTTGGTACGGCACTGCCGAAGGTGGTGGGGTGCGGATAGGTGCCACAGGGGACTGAGTCTTACCTGGGCGCTGTTTGGCATCACACCTGTGTCAGCAACAGTGTTTGCATGTTAGAGCAGTGTTGGGACAGGACTTTATTGTTCTATAGTCCAAATTGCCTAATATACAGTTGTTGTTGTTGTTCCTCAGGCTGTCTGGCCGAGCAGCCCCAAGGTCCCGAGCAAGGCCATAACTGAGCGCCCCCACAGAACCCTCCCAGCTTACCACTAATAATGCCCAGGTGACCGAAGCCACTCAAAGGCGGGGAGCTGAGGAGGGTGCGGAAACGCCCGGGAAACAAAAGCCCCACCCAAGACCCTGTGCCCCTCAGCAATTATAAAGGGAAAGTTGAGGGGCAAAGGAAAAATGTGACGCTTTGGCTCCCAATCTGCCAGGGTTGGCAGCAGTAGGGAGGTCAATCCACGGAAAAGACGCCGTCACTTGAGATCTAGAAAATATATAAGTAAAAGGAACAGTCAGAGTAAGCTATGGGTATGGCAGAGAACGCTCAACTCTCATTCTGATAGACCAGCCCATCACCTACCTAATATACAGTAGAGTCTTGTTATGGTGCTGTCTTTTTGTAACACTGTTAAGCCTGGTGTGGTTGCAGATACTGCAGGTGCAAGTGCTGCAGGGGGACTCTGTTAGAGTCTTGTTGAGGCACGGTTAGAACTATACCAACATCAGCCACAGTGATGACTTGGTGGGGCAGTGCTGTGGCGGGACTTTATTGTATTTCAGTGGACTCCATCTACTGAAAGGCAACCCCATCTGAGCCGTTACAATGCATGTAATGGAAAATGACACTAAACCATTGTATGTATGTGTGTGTATCTGCATCTTCATCTTGCTATTACCTTTCAGCGCCGGAGTCATGCCCCCAGTCAGCTTCAGAAACGCCTTGTGTCCCCAACGGCTGTGGTCGGCCGGAAGCGGAGACGCAGTGATGATAGTGGTAGCTCCGATGATGATGAGGATGAAGAAACCCACAACAACCATCGTCACCCACTCTCACCCATCACCAACAACCGCCCTGGGTCACTTCTTACTCCCACTTCATCACATGTACGTGCTGTAGGATTTTATTATGAATATATACTCGGATGCCATAGTCTATAGCCCACTCATGAAGTTGTGAACTCCTTTGTTTTTCTTTATGCAATTATATTTATATGGATTGATTGTTGGACAGAACTTGCTTCTCATTAAATATTATATTTAATTTTGTAGTTGATGTATATAAAATTACAGTACAGGTATGTTCTAGAGATAGAACGAATATAAATTTTCACTATTTGCGAATACGAATACGAATTTTTGTTGGTAAAATTCGCGAATACGAATAGCGAATATTTCAATCTTTCTTGAAGGATGAAATTGTCATCCTTCAAGAACTGGTAATTCTTTTTATATCACCAACAAACGTTAATTAAATGACTATGAAATTAAATAACGGAAGCCAATGACGATGTGAATGTGTAAAGCTGCGTGTTTCGTTACCACCACTGATTAGCCATTGGGCTTTTGGCAGAAAATGCCAAAATTTATCAGTGATATCCGAGACATGTTTACATACAGTATTCTCATCGTCCAGTATATTACAGTTTCATAATCATCAGCCAACTTAAAATAGCCCTGTATAATATTAATTATCACTAGAACAATACACTATATTATGTAGGAAGTCTTCTGGAGAAATAGGGCAAATATATTAAACAATGCATGATAAACTAAAGCACAAATGTATGCTAGAATAGCATTGACAAATCGCTAGATAGTCACCAGACACTAAAAACTTGTATGTCACTAGAAAACATAATTATGTTGAAATATCTAGAATGATCTTTAACAATCGAAAAATCTCTACAAATCCTTAAAATAGGGAACATAACTTGAATATCGCTAGAATTCTTATGCTGCGTTTTCTGTTACCCCAAAGTCTGATAACCCACTCTCATTATAGTGGGGTGGCACAAAATGTACAAATTTTACGAGCCTGCCTTCAAAATGTATAGGCCTATATAATATATACAACATTTGCTTACTATTGTTGAACATGAATGTAAATATATATTACAGAATGACCACTACAAAGTAAAACAAAGAATATAATACAGATGAAACATCGTAATACAGTAAAAGTCCGTTAATCCGACGACCGATGATTCGAATCTCCCAATAGTCCGAATTTTTCAATTTGAGGCCAAATCCGAATTCACCCGATGGTCCGAATTTCAAGAAGTCCCAAAGTCCCCTTTTTGAGGCATTAGGCCACTCAAATGACACATAATGGAGCACACACATATCATATGTTCATGAATTCACTTTAAAAGTTTACCATTGTCATTGTAGCCTATTATCTACTTCAAAACATTCAGATTAATGGTCAAAGGAAGCTACTGATATAATCGTAAACACCTTCGTCTTCTTCTTCTTCCACATCGTCTGCTAGAGAGTTTGTTTTGCTCTTGAACGCATCCTTGGGACGCTCCGATGCGCTACTGGCTTGCACCGCATTTTCTGCAAGCGCATTCAGTCTTGAGCTTGAAAACGCACCTTTCAAGAAGTCCCAAAGTCCCCTTTTTGAGGCATTAGGCCACTCAAATGACACATAATGGAGCACACACATATCATATGTTCATGAATTCACTTTAAAAGTTTACCATTGTCATTGTAGCCTATTATCTACTTCAAAACATTCAGATTAATGGTCAAAGGAAGCTACTGATATAATCGTAAACACCTTCGTCTTCTTCTTCTTCCACATCGTCTGCTAGAGAGTTTGTTTTGCTCTTGAACGCATCCTTGGGACGCTCCGATGCGCTACTGGCTTGCACCGCATTTTCTGCAAGCGCATTCAGTCTTGAGCTTGAAAACGCACCTTTGGACGTATTAGTCTTGAGCTTGAAAACGCACCTTTGGATGTTCCGATACGCTACTATTTATAGTTCAGTGATCGGAGCATCCCAAGGGTGCTTTCAAGACAACAAGACAAGGGTGCTTTCAATACAATATAATATAACAGAGCACGTCACAAAAGGAAAATCACAAAAGGAAAATTACAAGAACCTCTCAGGGAAGTGCCGTTGTTAGGCATTACTTCCCGAACCACATCTGATCTTCAAGAGCAAGACAAACTCGCTAGTAGACGGAAGAAGAAGAAGACGTTTATATCAGCAGATTCCTTTGACCATTAATCTGAATGTTTTGAAGTAGTTAATAGGCTACAATGACAATGGTAAACTTTTGAAGTGATTTCATGAACATATGATATGTGTGTGTGCACCATTGTGTCATTTGGGTGGCCTAATGTCTCAATGTTTTCGTCATACACAGGTTCATAGGGGTAAAGTCCGATAATCCGAAAAATCCACTAATCCGAATGAGAGCCGGTCCGCTGCCCTTCGGATTAACGGAAGTTTACTGTATAATAAATATTATGAGGTATTTCAGGAACTGCAATGATCGACATATAGACATATCGGCAATAACTTAGAATATATGCAATTGAAGATTGTTTGTGACATCATATATGAGGTGGAATTATACAAAACATTTCTCTTTGTAACATTAGAGTAATAAATAATTGCTTAGGTTAACATTTCAATAATTCTGAGTATGAGTGGCGGAATATTGTAGGTGACGAACACTACCATGCAGCCGGTACAAGGGTTATCCCGAAACTCAGTCCACCTCCCAGCTATAGCAGACGAATACTGGCGTTCTTGGCATGTATTATAGGTTTGACTCCTGCAAGGAGATAAAGAAAACGTAATATTTAGTAGTGGCCCCGTAATCATTGACGATTATGCCTATTACGTAAGGCTACCTATTCAAACGCTCATACGCGTAGTTTGAATCTACCGCCGCAGAGCTTAGAGGAACCTTCATCATAAGCACACGCAAAATCACTCATGGTTCGTCTTTATGATTGGGTTCTCACTACGAAAAAACTTCGTAACAAATAAAAAATAAAAATAAAATAAGAATAACTATTCATAAGCTTTCCATATTCTGTGGATGTACTTCTGTGGATTCTTGGACCAGACGCTGACTAGCGCATCCTTCCGCCTTCACTGACATATCAAGTATAACAAAATCCTTAAAGGTGGTGGGGCGTCCGAAATTAAAATTAATTTATAATGTATTTAAAGAGAGAGATGTTTAGATCTCCAGTAATCAACCTGACTACTCCTTTGTCAAAACTAATCTTCAATATTAGAGAACAAATAAAAAATAGATATTGAATTGCGACCCCTTGCAACTAGTACTCACGTGAGGATGTGACGTACGCCCAGGCAAACATTTGGGAAGTAAACATCAGCAAGTATAGCAAAAATGGTGAATAGGTGTGCTGTTTTCGGGTGTAGCAACATCCCTGGACCAAACTATAGGTTTGACTCCTGTAAGGAGATAAAGAAAACCTAATATTTAGTAGTGGCCCCGTAATCATTGACGAACATGCCTATTACATAAGGCATCCTCTTCAAACACTAATCCGCCGTAGTTTGAATCTACCGCGCAGAGCATTTAAAAACTGAGGAGCCTTCATCATGAGCGCACGCGACCTCACTCATGGCTTCAGTCATTATGAATTGGGTTCTCACTACGAAAAAACTTCGTAAAAAATAAAAACAAAAAGAAAATAAGAATAACTATCTAATAAGCTTTCCATCATATCGTGGATGTGCTTGTGTGGATCTTTGACCAGACGCTGATTCAGGCGTCATTCTTCCTTCACTGACATATCAAGTAAACCAAAATCCTCAATACATCAACGAATGGGAAGGGGATGGTCGGGAGGGCCCCAGTCGTCAATGATTACGGGGCCACTACTAAATATTAGGTTTTCTTTATCTCCTTACAGGAGTCAAACCTATAATTTATTAGTGGCCCCTCCATCATTGACGAACATGCCTGATTTCTAAGACTGGAGGGGGACATTCGTAATCATATCATAACTCTAGAAAAGCAGATAATAAAAACAACCACATAGTATTCTTACTTTTGAAAATATATTTAATAAGGCGTAGGCCGTATATATACAAGAAAGGGGTTCAGGCAGGTGCGTGCTTCAAAGAAGCCTGCTTGACAAAAAATGGGTAACTCTGAAGATTCTGTGAACAGATCTGTAGTTACAAAGGCACCCCACTCAACGAGTGGTGACAAAAATAACAAGTTATCAGTTTATATGTGCACATAATAAACCCCAAAATAATCGTGGAGATAAATTGCAAAAGATCTTCACTGTTTTAATATTAAATTGCTTTCGCAGCTAAAACTACTATAACAACCCCGTTGTTTTGTACTAACATTGTACTAGCACAATTTCTCGCTGAGAAATTTTCATATCACATTAACCATAAATTGTATCACAGGTCTCACACTCCGGCGGGGTCTAGGGTGTCCTATGTCAACTGACTGCACCCCCCCCCCCCCCCCTTTTCTTGAAAGTAAACAAAAGTGACTGCAGGGCCACCTAGACCCTCTGCCTTAAAGCTATACATGGTAAGGAAGGTTTATCTAGAGCAACTGACAAGTATCTAGACAAAAACGTATGATTAGACGCCCACAACTGAGTGGACGCAATATCTTCTACTGAAAAATTCTTCAGGAGACGTAAAGAGGCTGCCCATTTGCGTAAATCGTGGGCCCGACCCACAACGCCGGGATTACTCTCTTTAATGACTTCGACCAGAAGAGAAGCTAATCGCCGTTTCAGTAAGCGTTTACCCGTACTTGCTACCCATAAAGCACCTTGGGGGTTTAGAGGAGCTACTCTCAAATATTTGGTTAGAGCTTGCACTGGACATAGATTATGATGCACCTTTCCCCTTTTTAACGCCGGCACCGTGAACTCAGAAAACACGTGTGCACTGTGCTCATTCTTGGCTACAAATCCCGGGGAAGGTGCAATGTAAATACATTCATTAAGTCTACCAAACCTAAGGCAATTAGGTGTGTTGCTCATCGCCGCCAGCTCAGACACTCTGTTCCCGGTGGCCAAAGCCAAAAGGAATACAGCCTTTTTTAAGAGTAATGCAAAATCTGCAGTATTTTGGTACAGACGAGAGTGAAGTAAAGACAAAGCTTTGTCCAGAGACCAAGTAGGCATGAGCTGACGGGGAGGTGGGCGGAGTTTAAAACAAGCTCTCATAAAACCTGTTTCCTCCGCCACCGGTATGGAGAGACCTGTAAGGTCTAAAAAGGGCACTCTAATCGCAGTTAAGTGATTTTTTAACGTTACCACAGATAAATGTTTCTGCTCAAACAGATAATTTAAATAATTAAAAACTAAAGCTACTGATGGCACAGTCTGTTCTGTTCTAATGATCCAAGAAGTAAAGGCTTGCCAATGTGAGTGATACTGTCGTTTCGTAGACTGAGTATATTGATTTAATAATTTATTGGTCACATCTCTACCGTATGGTGCTAGCCACTTGGCCTCCTGAATGTCCATAATGCAAAAGTCAGCGAGGTCGCTAGGTTGCCAATCGTGTCTAAGTGGAAATACCCGACCGGGAGCGACACCGGGTGCGGGCACCACGTCTTCAATTGCTGGTACCACAACTGCGCCGGCCACAGGGGCGCGATTAGTGAGACTAAGCCTCGATAATCTCGTAGTTTGTTCACTACGTGGCACATTAGTGACGCATCTGGCGGTGGAAACAGATAGATGGAGCTCCATCTGTTCCAGTCTGTCACTAGGGCGTCTGGGCCCCCTGCCGGCGTTTTCGCCCGGCGTGTGAGGTATAGATGGAGTTTGTGAGTCTCCTCGGACGCAAAAAGATCCACTTGTGGATGGGAGAGCTCTGCAATCATTAGGTTGAAAATGGGTTGCTTGAGCTCCCATTCTACTGTCGTGCTCTGTCGCCGGGATAGAGCGTCTGCCCAGAAGTTCGCTACGCCTGGGAGATAAGAAGCGTGCAGATAAATATCTAGACTGTTGGCTAGAGCAAAAATCTCTTCTGACACGTTTAGCAACTTCCTTGACCTCGTTGACCCTTGTTTCTGAATACAGTGGACTGCATTCAGATTGTCCATTCTGAAGGCCACCGACTTGTCCCGTAACGCCGGGCCGTGAGCCTGAAGGAAATATAAGGGGACTAGTAATTCTTTGACATTGATGTGCGAGATTTCTAAGTGGGACCAAAGCCCCTGACCCTGGTGCCCCTGATTTGACTGAAATCCCCAACCTATTGTGCCTGACGCATTCGTGTCTACCCATACCGTTGGTGGAGGAGAGGTCCATGACATTATTGAGTGCAATGTTTCCCTCTTCGCCCAGACCGCTAGCAAGGTGTGGATTAATTTCGGGATGGGCCATAATTTTCCCGCCGGTAAGAGCGGGAAATATTTGTTGCCTTCCAATATTAATCGTTTTACTTTCAACCGGCCCAACTTGACAGTTAGTTGAATCCAGTTGAGAGAGCCGACCAGAGACTCCCAGACCCTCCGTGTCGTAGTCAGACTGTGAAGAAACCTGAACAGTTTCCTGCGAAACCTGTTGCGATTGTCCACACTCTGACTCAGAGTGAGAGCGGCGGTGTCCCAGACCAGCCCTATCCACTGAATTACTCGTGAGGGAACAAGGTTTGACTTTACCAGATTTACCTTGAAGCCTAGAGTTTTGACATGATTCAAAATGATATTGACATGTTTTATGCATAATTGTTGTGTCTCTGCCACCACCAGCCAGTCGTCCAGATACCACAACACTCTGATCCCTTGTTTTAACAATGGCATCAGGGCTTGCCGGACTAGTTTTGTGAATAATCGAGGTGCTAGGTACAAACCGAACGGCATCCTCTGAAAAACAAAATTTTGGTGCCTGATCCGTAAGGCCAAAAACCTTTGAAATCTTTTGTTGACCGATACGTGCCAATAGGCGTCTGTCAGGTCTAGTGAACACATCCAACCTCCCGGCGGAAGTGTTAGCCTGATTTGGTGTACTGTTAACATTCTGAAAGATTCGTTGTGAATGTGAAGATTCAGATAAGACAGGTCTACGACCGGCCTCATCTGAACACTGTCCCTTTGGGAACCAAAAATAGTTTGGACGTGAATACAGGGTAATTTGGGGGGACCGGGATGATGACATTCTTGGCAATCATTTCCTGGGCTAGTGACTCCACCTCTAAAGAAACAAAATTCGCCGTTGTCGGCTGACGTAATCGAGGTCGCCGGAGCCACTGCCAAGTGATGCCTTTGCGTGCCACCATCCGTGCCCAAGTGTTTAACGGCCATGCTTGGTGACACGTTCGGAACGACCCAGTTAGCAGACAAGGGTTCGCCGGCTGTACTACCCTCGGTTCCTCCGGCCTTAAGGTAGGCGCCGGGAGTGAGAGAGACTTTAGTTTTTTGATGGTGGGGTTGGTGCTGGCCGCTTCGCCGGCTGGCTGGTGTTGGCCGAAGACTGGCCCTGACCTGGTTTATTTTGGCCGCGTCCTCTCTGACCTGAAAACCTATTCTGTCTATGCCTGTACTGACCCTGGGGGGAGTGGGAGGACTTAGGCGGAAGAAAAGGTTTAGATCCCCCTGGCTGGGCTTTAGTAGTAGGCCTGGGTTTGGGGAAGTTAAATGCAGGTTTCTTAGAAGGGGTGGGACTGTGCTTAACGGCCTGTGCCATATTGAACACCGTTCGCCATACTTCAGGGGACATTAAAGATGGGGTAAGTACTGGTGACATCACCACCTGGTTAGCAATGCGATCAGGTAGCTTGCGAACTAACGACATCCTAAGATCTTGTCGTGCTCGCACCGCCTCAAGCAAGGCGGTGCGTATGTCACCTAAGGATTGGATTGACGACTGAAGAATCAGTCGCCGGGATAACTCAACCGATCTTCGAGCATCCGCGTCTGCGATTGCCTGAGTAGACCGTAGTAAAGACTTAGCCACCTGCTGAGATACTATGTACTGTGAAAACAGGCGAAAAGCTTTTCCTCGTAGCCTAAATTCTCTGTCTAGGTGAGTAGGGGTAGGGGTAGTGAACGGGTCCTTCAGTTCACAAAGATTAATCAAAACAGGGGCAGCTAGGAATGCAAACAAAGCCGCCGGGACTCCGCCGGCAGAACCCACCGGCATGGAAAACCATGAATGTGTGTCCTGAGGGATCTGGTGGGAAGATTTAGAAGTGAAAGTGGTTGCGAAGTTTTGAGCCTCTACCTCCCAATCCACCCCAGGTCCTGGACCCAAGTCCCACCTTCAAAACTGGATTAGCTGCGTCGTCTGTGACGGTCTGTAAATCTAGTTCAGGAGTAAGAGCTGACAGAGTCTTAATATCATTAAACCCATCCAGCTTAGACCAGTCTGAAAATAGTTTTAAAGCTGAGGCAGGGGGTAAAGCAGGCTTAGAAGCATACACAAAATAATCCTGGTGATAATAACTAGGTATAGCCTTAATGTTTACGTCCAGAACATTACCCAAGGCATCCATGGCCCTTAATTTCTTTGACTTGTTGCCCTGGATAAACCACTCACGCGGTACCGGGAGTTCCCCTGACAAGGTAGGTTGGGCAAGCTCTGGTTTAGAGGGGTTCAAAAGAACCCATGACTCGTCTGGCCCATAAAGCAGGGGCATAGCTACCTTTCTAAGAGGCGCTTTGTCTAGAGGGGGTGGATTAACATCCGTTATGACCCTGACATTTGAAGTTGTCAATGCCGCCGTGGCAGGCTTAGTGCTCCTTGCAGGTGACAGAGTAGGAGGGTTAGGAATCTTAGATAAATCAATTGACGTCATCAGAGGCCGTACCGTAGAGCTTGTCGAGGGAGCCCCCAAGTCCATTGTGGGGTTTTCTTGTTGTTGACCAAAAAATTTAGATAAAGCATGAGTAAGCAACCCATCAATTTCTTGTGCTGTAACAAACTGGTTTGATGAAGAACTTACAGGAGAATCATTATTATCTCGTGCGGCGTCCAAGCCTGAGCCTGACCCTTGTCCTTCCATATCCGAAATTATTGAAACTTCGTCTTTTTCCTCCCGATCCTCCTGAGAAGACCCCGCCGAGGCAGGGGTACCTTGTTTCCAAGATAAGTCTGGGATAGAGGATGGGATCGCCGCGTCCCTGTGGACGTCGGCTACTGTGTGACTCGTATGAGTCGGACGTGGGTGGTCAGACCCTGGTTGGGCAAACCGCCAAACACCGAGGCCCTGGCCTACGCTCTCTTGAGAGTCTGAAACATTCTCAATTATTGACCCTCCTGAACTTTCCATTTCCAGGGTTAAAATATTAATTGGCAAATCCTCTTTAGGGACAGGCGCTGCACTGGACTCAGAGGCCCTAACACAAACTCTGTCAGGTGTAGAGGTACGATGAGATGCACTAGACTTTGGGGAATGTCGAGAGGACTTCCGATGTGAATCCTTTTTTGAGGATTTATGGCTGCGGTGTGACCGCGAACTAGTCTTAGATCTGGAAGAATCTCCGCCGTGACCACTGGTGGAACCTTCCGTCTTACTCTTCTTACTCTCCGGCGAAGATGCACGACTAGAAGACTGTTGTCTGAGAGGTGACCTTGACCTAGATCTCGCCCGCGACGAGGAGGCGGATGCCGGGGGTGTAGGCTCTCTCGGGCGTTTAGTTGTAGTCGCAGACGATACAGAACCCTGACTAGTCTCCGTCGGCTTAACAATCGTGACTCTAGAGGAACGTTTAGGGGGAGGGTGTTCTGACAGCAATCTATCCCAAAGTGGGACGTTGTCACATTGAAGTGACTTATGCGCGAAAATGGTAGTGTAGGCCGACATCTGTTGTCGAACCTCTCTCAACGCTACCGCCGCGGTCTTATCATTATCACAAAGGACTTTAACAGCTAATTGAGAGCAAAAGGAACAATTATGCATAACCCAGAGACCCCTTGAACGGTCTAGACATTTAACACACCTTATGCAAAGGGTGTGTGCAAAAATAGGGATACCAGCACAAGTAGGGGTAATGCACAGGGCAAAAACTGGGGCCACGGTAGCCATGACAGAGACTGGTGGGTGAAAACTACCGCCGGGTCTGTATTGGTCCGCCGGAGCTCAGCTCTGGAAAAAACAAGAAAATTTCCAGGAATTAATGCTCATAAGGTTAATCCAACATGATCGCACACCAGTGTTAATAACCCGCCGGGTAACGAGATGCAAAGACACAACTAACACATCTCGCTACGCGGCGGGGTGTAAAGTCTAAACAAATCTTTTGCTAAAGAAAGTGAAGAATACCCTCTGATATAATGGTCCAGCATGGCACTTATAGTCTCTCGGAGGAGGTGACTGTCTCAAGATTCAATTTTGTAACAAAGCAACCCCCCAAAAAAGACGCCGGCCCTTGAATTATTTTAGTAGAATAGCCCAGGGCAGGATGATACGAGATCTGATGTTTAACGAATTGTCACAAAAGATCGCCGTAAGTTAGAAGGCGGCGATACCTAATTGTATCACTAAATTAATAGGTTAAATTGAATTTTGTAAATTCCTTAGTTCCTCCACCTAGGAGCACCCGCCGGGTGTGAGAATCGATATTTAGCCTAATTGAACCTTCAATCGCCGTAATAGTAAAGGCAGCGATACACAGAGTATCACTATAATGGATTGGTTAACTAACTGAAAGACCTAAGTCGTTCATCTCACCCTACCCAGGTGCACCCGCCGGGTGAGAAGTTTAAAAGTTAACCCCATAAGTTCCTGTCCCCACTTCTTTGTAAAAGATCGCCGGGGAGGAAAGCCTAAACAACAGCTAGGTTTTTCATGTGGTTGTCGTAAAACCAGGTAGAAAAAACTCCTAAAACGTATGTCCACAAGAACGCCGTTTTATATGGATGGGTACAGCCATCCCGCCGGGAATCAAAGGAGGCCTGAAACCAGGCACCCACAGAGACGCAGTCCTGGAGAGCCACAGACACCCCCCCACGCCGGGGATACAAGCCAGTGTTAACAACCACGTGTGGCCCAACACTGCTCTCGGCCAGGATTTTTTCACGGTGAAACCGAGAAAAAACCCGCCGGAAGGAAACCCACTCTGAACAGACACCATCTGAACAACACACGACACGAGGATAGCCACGCACGACTAACCCAAGGTCACACCATAATCCGTGGAATTAGCCAATACACAACTAAACCAGGAAACAATTATAGTCCGAGGAATTAGCCAATACACAACTAAAACCCGGATACACATGACACAGTAGGGCATATTTATAAATAATAAATAATAACACTAGTACATGTGGCAAAGCTACGAGCGGCTGGCTAGGCCTAGGCAGACGGCATAATAACAGTTGAAATATACACACACATTGGAAATATCACAACAGGAACCACCGCCAACACACCACCGTAGCAATAACTTCCAACCCAGGGAAGACTGACTCGGGACCCAGAAAAAACTTCACTAAGTGAAGAAAAATACGCTGGGAACGTCAGAAAACAAAGCTTACCTCATCAGAAAGATAAAAGGCAGCAATAATTAACGCGTAGTGAAAGCCGCCTGCATCACAAACTAACTCAACTGTGAAAAAGTTCACATGTCCACAACGTGACCACGAGGATACATCCGAAATAGATGCCCCATACACTCGACCCAAAATACACTGCACTGCGGGCAACCAGCCCAGGACACTCCTGCTACGCCTATCCTAACCTTACTCGATACATCCTGGAGTAAACAAATGAGAAAAAACTCACTAGGGACGCAACGAATGCGGAACCAGCGGAGCGTGGGGAGGCACGTCCGGGCGGGCTGAGCGCAGAGCAGAGAAGGAAGAATGACGCCTGAATCAGCGTCTGGTCAGAAATCCACACAAGTACATCCACGATATGATGGAAAGCTTATTGGATAGTTATTCTTATTTTCTTTTTGTTTTTATTTTTTACGAAGTTTTTTCGTAGTGAGAACCCAATTCATAATGACTGAAGCCATGAGTGAGGTCGCGTGCGCTCATGATGAAGGCTCCTCAGTTTTTAAATGCTCTGCGCGGTAGATTCAAAACTACGGCGGATTAGTGTTTGAAGAGGATGCCTTATGTAATAGGCATGTTCGTCAATGATGGAGGGGCCACTAATAAATTAACCTTTTACCTGTACTCGATACCCATAAAGCACCTTGTCGGTTAAGAGGTGCCACTCTCATATATTTGGTGCATTTTGGTTGTCGGACACTGTTGTCTCCTAGGCTTGCTCTTGCTTGCTTTTCTACGGTTTTACTAAACCATCTTGGGCACCAGTTTTGTCAGATACCAGCTCCTGAGACACTGTCTTACTCTAAGACCTAAGTTGGTGGTTACTACTGTACTTAATTAGTGTGTGCCCTGTTTTTCTTTTTTACCTGCCACACTTTAGGCTAGGCCGACTTTTCGCTTAGCCTAACTTTTTTTTTTTGTGGGGGGGGGGTTTGGTTGTCAGACACTGTTGCCTCCTAGGCTTGCTCTTGCTTGCCTGTCTACGGTTTTACTAAACCATCTTGGAGGACACCAGTTTTAGTCTGATTCCAGCTCCTGAGACACAGTCTTACCCTACTTTGAACTCGCCAATACCTTGAGTTCCTGAGACACAGTCTTATCCTACATTGAACTCACCAATACCTTGAGGTTCCTGAGACACAGTCTTAACCTACATTGAGCTCACCAATACCTTGAGATGTCTTTTCCTTCCACCCTCATACGGTGCCGCAGGTCTCTAGGAAGGGCTGCACTTAGTTCGCTCCGCCCTGGTGCGTGGATGACTCCCGCTCCAGGTCGGTCCTATGACTATAGACACATTCTCTTACAAGACCACTCCCTTTTTTACTGATATCTGCCTGACGTCCTTCACCGGTGTCTTAGGCATTGCAGAGCGGGACCCTTTAGGCCGCTCCGCTTCAGTTGGGAATGTTTTTATTACGAGCCTCTGGCATCTGGGTTAGGGCCTCACTGGGCCCGTTCCGCCCTAGAGTGGGTTCTATCCTACTCTAGGTCGGGCCTATGCTTTGCCTCTCTTCTTTTTACCCAAGGACGCTCCCACGTCGGCTGTGATGCTAGACAATTCAGTTGGGACTCTTGGATGTACCTATCTGATATTTTACCCGATGACGCTCCCACGTCAGCTATAATGCTAGACAATTAATTTGGGACTCTTGGATGTTACTGGCCTTCCACCTTTACTGGTACCTACAGATTATTACGAGCCTTTCTACTGGCATCTGGGTTAGGGCCACACTGGGCCCGTTCCACCCTAGAGTGGGTTCTATCCTACTCTAGGTCGGGCCTATGCTTTGCCTCATATTTTTACCCAAGGACGCTCCCACATCAGCTGTGATGCTAGACAATTCGGTTGGGACTCTTGGATGTAAATATCTGCTATTTTTACCCAAGGACGCTCCCACGTCAGCTATATGCTAGACAATTCAGTTGGGACTCTTGGATGTTTAGATATATTACTGACTCAAGTACCGAATAGGCTAACTTCCGATTTTAGCCTAGCCTAGAAGGGGGGCGTTTTGGTGTACTACTCTGCGGCCTCCTCAATCTGGCATAATATGCCCCTGGATTGATTGGCGGCCCCAGTGCTATGTCTACCTGACGCTTCGGTCACTTGTTGCTTACCCTCATCAAGGGTACAGTAACTAGTGGCTCCCTGTAATTTTATATATTACTGACTCAGGTACCGAATAGGCTAACTTCCGTTTTTTCGCCTAGTCTATTCAAATTCATTATTATGAAATGACTCGAGTACCGAATAGGCTAACTTCCGTTTTTATCCTAGCCTAGAAGGGGGGCGTTTTGGTGTACGACTCTGCGGCCTCCTTATTCTGGCATATATGCCCCTTTATTGATTGGCGGCCCCAGTGCTATGTATACCTGACGCTACGATCACTCGTTGCTTACCCTCATCAAGGGTACCGTAACTAGTGGCTCCCTGTAATTTCATATATTACTGACTCACGTACCGATTAGGCTTACTTCTGTTTTTGGCTTAGCCTAAGAGGGGGGGCGTTTTGGTTTACGACTCTGCGGCCTCCTCAATCTGGCATAATATGCCCCTGGATAGATTTTTTTTTTTTTTTTTTTTTTTTTAAAGGAGACAATGAACGGAGGTAGGAAAAACACAGATAAAACAAAAAAGGTCCATGTGCCTAAAGGCATCCTCCATTCATAAAATGTTTGTAACAACTGGATTTAAACTGTTGTAGATTGTAAGTTTGTGGAAAGCAACTCGAGGGAAGTGAATTCCAAAGAGTAGTACAGTAGTTCTGGGGATAAATGAATTTTGATAAGCAGAAGTTCTGCATTGTGGAGGAGAAAGTGTAAATTCATGGGCGCTCTCAGCTGCCCCAGTTCTACGGGAAAGATGTGGAGAGGCGGCACAATTGAAGCAAGTTCATCGGAACAATTGCTGTGAAAATATCTGTAGAATAATGCAAGGGATGCAAAGTTTCTTCGTATGGGTAATGTAGGAAGGTCCTGTGTGATTGCAGGGTTATTGATTAATCTAATAGCTTTATTTTGAATTTTGTCCAACTGCCTCAATGCAACCACTCCACTTCCACTCCACAGGTGAACAGTAATCCATCTGAGAACGCACATGACTTTTATATATTACGGCCAACTGCTCGTCAGTGAAGAATTCTCGAACTCTGTACAGGAGTCCCAGTTTTTTAGAGGCATTCTTAGCAATGCTTCTAACATACAGTAAACCCTCGCTATCTCGGACTAATGGGGGGGAGACCCAGTCCGAGATGACCGAAAATCCGAGATTATCCGGAGTCCGGCTTGTGTCCGACCTAACAGAGGATAAAATCCGACCTAACAAATGTCCGTCCGAGACAACAATGAAATCGGAGACTACGGAAAAAATCCGACCTCAAGAGAGACGTCCGCGTCAACCTAGAAAACGAAGACAACCCTATTCGAACCCTATAATCTGTAATAGAAAACACAGTACATGTATTTTAGTTTTACAATATGTATTGTACAGTAGGCTATATTACACTTACCCCTTCATAGCTCTTGTCTGTAGTCTTGATGTCCTCCCTCCCCCCTCCCCAACACTGCATTAATTACTGCAGCATCCCCTTTTCACCCCCCACCTCCACCTCACTGTCCTTCTCCACCTCACTGTCCTTCTTCGCCCCACCGTCCTTCTCCACCTCACTGTTCTTCTCCACCTCACTGTCCTTCTCCACCTCACTGTCCTTCTCCACCTCACTGTTCTTCTCCACCTCACTGTCCATGACCACCTCACTGTCCTTCTTCACCTCACTGTCCTTCTTCACCTCACTGTTCTTCTCCACCTCAATGTCCATGACCACCTCACTCCCCTTCTCACTGTTCTTCTCCACCTCAATGTCCATCGCACTGTTCTTCTCCACCTCCCTGTTCTTCACACCCCCACTCTTAGGACCATATCCCTTGCCTGTCATGGAACCCTTACCTTTACCCTTACCCACACTGTCCTTCTCCACCTCACAAACAATGTCAGGTTCAGGTATATCCATGGGCACAGGCGTGCTACTCATTAATTCATCCAAATCCATGTCTAAGTCTGAGAGTGGCACAGTGTCTACAGTGCTCCACGAGGTGCTAGCAACTGAGGAAACACTTGGGAGGGAGGTGGTGCTAGCAAGCGACACACCACTGGTAGCAGACGAAGTACGAGGTCTGGGAGGAGCAGAGGGTACAAAAAAGGAGCTGATTTTCTGTTGTTTTTTCCGATCAAGGTGTGCCCTCTGAATATGGAATCGACCATTACGGAGTGGTTCGTATAGGGACTGCAACTTTGAGTCATCTACTTGAGTCAGATACTGAAGAATGGTGTCAAAGGAGTCCAGGGTATGCAAGACTGATATCTTGGGCCCCCCCTCTGTCTCTTCGTCCGACTCATCCTGGGTCTCTTCCTCGGCTACCCCCAACACCTCGGCTGCAATTTGTTCGTCAGTCTTATGTTCGTGTCCAGGTAGGTCTCTGTCCTCTTGCAGCCAGTCGTCAACTTCTTCTTCGGGGAGGTCACCCTGGTTACCCTGGTTCAAGAGGTTCCTGAAGTCAGCTGCCCCAAACCCTTCAAAACCCGGATCTTGCACCTTCGGGATATTAAGACCTTGGTCCAACCATTCCTCAGTGTGTTGAAAGACACTTCGCGCCACACCTCTGCCCAATTGTAGATGCAGTCTTTCAGGGTATACTGCTTCAGTTTTTGTAGAGATTTCTTTCTGCGTGTATCCACATAACCTTCTTCGTCCATCCCATCTTCTATGATGACAAGGCATTGTTCCAGGAACTTCCTCTTCATCATCATCATCATCATCATCATCTCCGACGCCTTGCTTCCCCCTGGGAAACCCCCACTAGAGGATGGCCATGACAGAAACGTCTCCAAGCTACTTTGTCAAGACATGCCTCCTTTGCCCGTGCCACAATGCCCCTTCCACTACGTGGAAGTTTTTCTTCAATATATTTTTCCACTTTCTTTTCCCATACCATAGGTGGTCTTCCACTACTAGCGGTTCCACTCACCTGACTCCCATATATCTTTCTTGGCATTCTGTCTTCATCCATTCTCTGAACATGACCATACCACCTCAAAGTACTTCTCTTTATCCACTCAACCACACCACAATCAATGCCCAAAGCCTGCTCTTCCATTCCAAAGGACTCGTACACTTCCCTATTACTTGGCCCATCTAGCCTATTCATGCCAGCTGCCATTCTGAAAAAGCTCATCTCCACAGCTCTTAGTTTGAAGAGGTCCTCGTCACTTGCCGTCCATGTCTCGCTTCCATACGAGAGTGTTGGGAGCAGCACACTGTTTCTCAGTGACTTATTGACTTCCTGGCTAACCATTCTTCCTTTGAGAATACTATCAAGTTCTCCAATCACTTTTCTCCCTTGCATTTTTCTCTCTTTTATCTCACTCTCCATTTTACCATATTTGCATAGTACAGCTCCCAATACTTGAAACTTTCAACCTCTTCTAGTACTTCATTTTTCAATTTTATTTTACAACTTTTCTTGTGTTCTTTCTTGATTCTATATTTTTCCTTAAAATCTATAGTTTCATGCATTCTTCTCTCAAACACCATTACCTTACATTTCCCTACATTGACCTTTAACTTTCTCTTTTCACATACCCTGTCAAAGTCAGTGACCACTCTCTGAAGTTCCTCTTGTATCGCCTTTTGCAAGCTTCAATTATTCCTTGGTCCATAGGCTGAATAACACTTGTGGTATTAGGAGGCAGGAACATTGTCTTAATTTTGCCGTTTGCACTCTCCAGTTTCGTGGTACAAGGGTGGGCAGGTGCGTTGTCGAGCAACAAAATGGCAACAGCTTCGTCATAGGGTACACCATACACTCTCCCCTCAGTGCCAGCAGAGACGGAAGATTTACGTTTGATAGATTTTTTTTTTTTCCCCCTCGATATACACACTCTTTCTATTTATCTATCTCTCTAATTCATCTACCTAAATCCCTTATGCATTAACATAACTATGTCTTATTTGGACTTTTTGTAATCTTTGAATAATTTCTAATGTGATGGAATTGAAAAATATAATATCCTTCCAGCACATAGATAAATAATAAATAAGATAGTCAAAAAAATAGTTCAACCCTCCCCTCAGTCTAGACGCCGAGCTTCCGAGACGGAAGATTTACGTTTGATAGATTTTTTGTTTTGTTTTTTCCCCTCGATATACACACTCTTTCTATCTATCTATCTCTCTAATTCATCTACCTAAATCCCTTATACATTAACATAACTATGTCTTATTTGGACTTTTTGTAATCTTTGAATAATTTCTAATGTGATGGAATTGAAAAATATAATATCCTTCCAGCACATAGATAAATAATAAATGAGATAGTCAACAAAATATTTCAACCCTCCCCTCCGTCTATGCGCCGAGCTTCCCAGACGGGAGATTTACGTTTGATAGATTTTTGTTTTTTTTTGTTCCCACGGTATACACAAAATGATGGGGAAATATTATAACATGTTTTTAATTGACATTTGTGTCGTTTTTGCTGATTATGAGTTGGTGGAAAATCTATCTATCTATCTATCTATTGCCTGACGCCGCGATCCCCGAAGGGGTGGCCACGAACGAACCGCCCCCATGCACCTCTGTCCCACGTCAGTCGACGCCCCTCCCCCCAACCAGCACCGCCTTCGTTCATGTAGTTCCTCACTCCATCCTTCCACCTCATATTCGGTCTACCTCTCCCCCTCTGGCCCTCCACCTCGCTCTCGTACACCCTCTTAGTCATTCTCTCGCTTTCCATACGTTCCATATGGCCGAACCATCTCAAGTTGTTCATTTTCACACTTTCCAGCACATCTACCTCCACACCACACCTCCTTCTTACTTCCTCATTAGTCTTTCTATCCCTCCATGTAACTCCGCACGCACTCCTTAAGTAATTCATTTCCACTGCTCTCACTCTTGGTCTGAGTCTCTCAACCAACGTCCATGCTTCGCTTCCGTAAGTCAGTGTCGGGATTACCACACTGTCATGCAAGGACTTCTTCACTTCCATACTGACCACCCTATTTCTTGTTACTGCTTTTAGCGTTCCTACAACCCTCTTCCCCTGTTGTACCCTCTCCCGCACCTCTTCATCCATAGTCCCATCTTTACTCAACACACTGCCCAGATACTTAAAAGAGTTGACGATCTCCATAGCCTGACCGTTCAGCTTCACCTCACACTCTGTGACTTCACCCCTTTCGAAGACCATAACCTTGCTCTTCCCCGTATTTACCTTCAAATTCCGTTTTTCGCACACTGTTCCAAACTCATTTACCAGACCCTGCAACTCCCATTCATTATCACTCATCAGAACTGTATCATCCGCAAACAGCAGTATAGGTAGCTTCCACTCAATTCCCTCCCTTTTCAGCGATACACCAACATCCACTGCTCTTGATAGTATTTCTTTCATAACTCCATCCATATATACAGTAAACAACCACGGGGACATCACACACCCTTGTTTCAAACCAACATTCAGGTCAAAGAACTCGCTCTGCTCACTCTCCACACGTACTGCCGCCTTTGCACCCTCATACATGCTCTTCACTGCTTTCAGCAACTTGCCCTCTACTCCGTATATTCTAAGTACTTTCCACAAACCTTCTCTATCCACTCTGTCATAGGCCTTCTCCAAGTCCATAAAGGCAACATACACCTTTTGTTTCTTCTCCAGATACTTCTCCACAACACAATTCAGGGTAAAAATCTGATCTACACATCCTCTTCCCTTCCTAAAACCTCCCTGCTCGTCGCCTATCCATTTCTCCGTTCTCACTCTCACTCTCTCAATCACTACCCTACTGTATACCTTCCCTACTACGCTTAGAAGACATATTCCTCGGTGGTTACCACACATTCCTCTTTCCCCTTTGCCCTTATATAGGGGGACTATTATGCCAGTCTTCCAGTCATCGGGTGCACTCCCCTTCTCCCATGCTAGTTTGCACATTTTCCATACCCATTCTATCACTATCTCACCACCATACCTCAACATTTCCCCACACACTCCATCTGTTCCTGGTGCTTTCCCCAACTTCACTCTTTTCATGGCTTCCCACACTTCTGACCTCCTGATCCCCACCTCCTCCTCCACTACTTCTCTTCTTCTCCCTCCCATACCATATCCAGCTATGTTTGCTGGCTCTTCATTCCTTTCATTTAGCAACTCACTGAAGTACTCCCTCCATCTTTCGACTCTCTCTTGCTTCTCGGCTAGCATTCTCCCATTCTTATCTTTCACACCCTTACTGTTTCCCTTGCTACCTTCCCTAACTTTCTTGACTTCTTTCCAGAACAGTTTCTTACTCTCCCTCCATTTTACACTCAGATTCCTTCCAAATTCCTCATCTACTCTTCTCTTACTTTCCTTCACTACTCTCTTCACCACCCTCTTACTCTCCACGTACCTCGCTCGTTTCTGTCTCTCAGAATCTTCATTCCCTCTACTACCCAACCACTCTCTATATGCTTTCTTCTTTTCTTCCACAGCTATTCTTACCTCTTCTGTCCACCATGCTGTACCTTTCACTCCCCTCCCTCTTCTCCTCACTCCACACACCTCCTCACATGCTGCACAGATCTCATCCTTAAACACCTTGCTCATCTCCTCCACTTCCTCCATAACTTCCAGGTCGAACCCACCTAGTCGTCTTTCCACTGCTCTCCTGTACTCCTCCCTGACTTCCTCCTCCTGCAACCTCTCCACCCTCCTCACCATTCCACCCTCCTCTCGCCTCCCTCCTGCTCTCCTCACCCACCTATCCTAACCTTAGCTACCACTACATAATGATCAGACAGACCCCCTCCAATACCCCTATACACCCTAGCATCCATCACAGATTTCTTCATTCGTTCATCCACACATACATAATCAATCAATGACTTTCGTTCCACCACTGTCTTATCCTTCATCGTCAACATCCGTTTCCACGTGTACCTGTGGATCATTCTGTGTCGGAAGAAGGTGTTGGCTATCCACAGCCTCCTCCCCACACATACGTCCACAAGTGCACTACCATTCCCATTCACCTCTGATGGTACCCCCCACCCTCCCACCACTCCCTCAACTTTCCTATCACCCACCTTACCATTCATATCCCCAATCAGAAATATTCTTTCGTTCTTGTCAAACTTCTCCAGGCATGCCTCCACATTCATCCAGAACTCCTCTTTCTTTCTTTCAAGTATATCCTCTGTCGGGGCATACACGCATACAATCACCCACGTTTGTATTCCTACTTTCATTCTCACCCACACAATCCTTGAACCCACAGACCCATACTCTCTTACACATTCCTTCCATTTGCTACTTACAAACAAACATGCACCTTCTCTCGCTGTTCCTTCACTCACTCCAGCACACACACCCATTCCACACTCCCACTCTCTCACATCTGAACCTTTCCATTTGGTCTCTGTCATTCCACATACATCCAGCCTGGCATTCACTAACACTTCCAGAACCTCTCTCTCTTTTGTGCCATCATTCATGATAACATCTTTAATTCTATCATATCGGAAATGATTCACAGATTATATAGAGACCAAATAATATACACTTTTAAGTGTGTTCAATAGTTTTGCATTATCAATAGGGTGTAGCACAAGGGATTACCAGGATTTATTTCAGGTACAGTAAAAAAAAGGATGCATAACAGTTAAATGTCACGATCCGATCCGGACACCTGTACTCAACACCGAATTTTTCTCAAGGAATTTCCGGATTACATCCGGACTGGACAGTATTTAGCAGCAACGGACATTTAGCAGGAACGGACAGGTGCTTGCACGCATTTGTCCGTTGGATTGGTAATCCAATGGACCCGGGTTCAAATCCCGATATGTCAATGGGAAGATATTATTGGGATTGAATTTGTGCTGTACCTAGTATCAGTGCATTACCACAAAGCCCACCGAAATGCCAAAAAAATACCCTCGTTGTTCCCTGATTAAATAACACTGTATGAATATTCCCATATTCAAAATATGTTACAGGGGGACAATGCCTAGTGAGTTCACTGCTCAATAGGTGGCGTTCTGAGAGTGAGGGTCTGAGTCTGGAGGGTGAGACGGTGAAGCACTTGAGCGAAGCAACCGGCCGCTTCAGAGATGGAGCTGCTTCGAGCCATGATGGATGCTTCGCATGTCTCACTGCCCAGACTGGAACAAGACCTCACGGGCTTCACCGTGTTGGGCGGTGGAATGTACAGGCTCTCAGCCTATGCCCTAGAGGGAGTAGTTGGAATATAGAAAAAAAAAAAAAAAAAAAAAAAAATGGAGGGTCGAGTGTACTTATATAAAGTCCGACAACGTCAGAGGCGGTCGGAACGATGCCGGAAATGTCTGAAATACGGAAGTGCATGTCCGAGAGGCCGTAGCCAGTCCGAGTAGTGCGGGTTTCCGACTTCTAGAGGTCCGAGATAGTGAGGGTTTACTGTAATATGATTGGCGGCTCCAGTGCTATGTCTACCTGACGCTTCGGTCACTTGTTGCTTACCCTCATCAAGGGTACAGTAACTGGTGACTCCCTGTCATTTTATATATTACTGGCTCAGGTACCGAATAGGCTACCTTCCGTTTTTTCGCCTAGCCTATTCAAATTCATTATTATAAAATGACTCGAGTACCGAATAGGCTACCTTTCGTTTTTAGCCTAGCCTAGAAGGGGGGCGTTTTGGTGTACGACTCTGCAGCCTCCTCAATCTGGCATATATGCCCCTTTATTGATTGGCTGCCCCAGTGCTATGTACTCACCTAATTGTAGTATACAGGATTTGAGCCTAAGCTCGTGTTGTCCTGTCTCTCTCTCTACATTTATCCAATTTTGCTTTAAAAGTTTGGATATTTCTTGCTCCCACCACCTCCCCATCCAACTTATTCCAACACTCAATGCTTCTATACGGGAAGCTGAACTTTCTTACATCAGACTTACATATAACTTTCCTCAACTTACAATCATGACCCCTGGTTCTTCCCTCGTCCCTCACCACAAAATCTCCCTTGTCGATCTTCTCAAAACCTTTCACACACTTAAACATCATGATCATGTCACCTCTCTCTCTCCTCTCCCTCAGCGTTGGCAGCTTTAGCCTCTCCAATCTCTCCTCATAAGGCAGGTCTCTAAGGCTAGCTATCATCTTAGTGGCAACTCTCTGAACTCTTTCCAGTTTTTATTATGTTTTATAAGGTGTGGAGACCACACCACTGCTGCATACTCCAGTCTTGGTCGTATTATTGTCCCTATTATTTTTGCTAACATCTCTTCATCTAAATAATTCAGAGCTATTCTCATGTTAGTCAACACTGCATAGGTTTCACCAGTTATTTTATTTATATGCTGTTCAGGTGACAAGCTGTCTGTCACAACTACCCCTAGGTCTTTTGCTTTCACAGCTTTACTAATTATTTCATCTCCTATTTTATATCCCCAAGAAGGTCTATATTTACTTTTTCCCATCTCAAGAACCTGACACTTACTCGTGTTGAATTCCATTTTCCAAGTTTGACTCCACTCATATAACTTATCTAGGTCTCTCTGTAATTCTTCACAACTACTCCTACTTGTAATATGCTTCATTAATTTTGCATCATCAGCAAACATAGATATATATGAGCCTATTCCCATTTGAAGGTCGTTGATGAAAACCAAAAACATGATTGGGGCCAACACCGATCCTTGAGGCACTCCGCTTTTTTACCCTTTTCCACGAGGAGAACTTTCCTTTTATTACTGTTCGCATTTCCCTCCCAATTAAATAGTTTTCCATCCACTTTAATAATACTCCCTCAACCCGCCCCACAGTCCTGAGCTTCCACAACAATCTCTTATGAGGCACCTTATCAAATGCCTTCTTGAAATCTAAGTAAATACAATCTACCCACCCCTCCCTCCCTTGTACAATGTCAATTACCCTATCATAGTAACTCAACAAATTTGTGGTACACGAATGACCTTTTCTGAACCCGAACTACTTGCTTGAAATTATTTCCCTCTCCTCCAACATACCCACCCATCTTTTTCTAATAATCTTTTCACAAAGCTTGCATATAACACTCGTTAAGGATACCGGTCGATAATTTAGCGGGTCTTCTTTATTTCCACTTTTATATATTGGAGTTATATTTGCTTGTTTCCATTCTAAGGGAAGTTCCCCCTTGTTTAATGAGTGTTGAACAATATTAAAAATAGGTCTCACTAGTTGTTCAGAACATTCTCTTAATACCCATCCAGCAATGTTATCTGGGCCCATAGATTTTCTCACGTCCAATTCTTCCAACAATGATTTTAGTTCATCCTTGTTGACTTCTATCGACTCTAGTCCCTGTATCTCGTTCAATTCCACCACAGGTTCTACATAGTCATCCTCCTCCACAAACACGGATGTTAATGTATCATTCATAATTTCACACATACCCACTGTGTCTTCATATAATTGACCCTCTACCCTAAGCTTTGTTATTTTGTCCTTTATTTTTGTTTTGCCGTTGATATAACTATAGAACAGTTTGGGTTCTTTATTACATTTGTTTACTATATCTTTTTCAAAGTTCTTTTTCTCCTCTCTTATAGTCTTGACATAGTTGTTTCTAGCATTCTTATACTCATTCCATTTTTCCTCAGTGTGTCTCCTTCTCACTTTATTCCATGCAGAGTCCTTTTTGTTCTGGGCAATGTGACATCGCATGTTAAACCACTCTTTCTCCTTAGCCAGCTTTCTATCCTTAAATGTTGGTACATATTTATCTACCCCCTCCCTGTAAATGTCTAGTAACATGGTGTATTTTACCTGTATACCTGTCGCTACGATCACTTGTTGCTTACCCTCATCTAGGGTACGATAACCAGTGGCTCCCTGTAATTTCATATATTACTGACTCACGTACCGATTAGGCTTACTTCCGTTTTTGGCCTCGCCTAGGAGGGGGGCATTTTGGTTTACGACTCTGCGGCCTCCTCAATCTGGCATAATATGCCCCTGGATTGATTGGCGGCCCCAGTGCTATGTCTACCTGACGCTTCGGTCACTTGTTGCTTACCCTCGTCAAGGGTACAGTAACTGGTGACTCCCTGTAATTTTATATATTACTGACTCAGGTACCGAATAGGCTAACTTCCGTTTTTTCACCTAGCCTATTCAAATTCATTATAAAATGACTCAAGTACCGAATAATATAATTGTAGGGCTGATAAGGAGGACATTTGTGTCACTTGACGAAGAAATCTTCAGGAATCTCTATACAGCGCTGGTTAGGCCGCACCTGGAATATGCGAACCAGGTGTGGGCTCCATATATGGTAAAGGATATAGAAGCAGTGGAGAAAGTGCAGAGGAGAGCTAGCAAGCTAGTCCCAACGTTGAAGAACGCGGGCTATGAGCAGAGGTTGAGGACACTGGCATATAGGAGAAATAGAGGGGATATGATAGAGACTTTTAAGATAGTGTCAGGAAAGTATGATCAGGATGTGTGTGAAGGTATCTACTTGATGCGGGAGGGAACAAGAATGAGAGGACACTCTAAGAAAATTTACAAAGAAAGAAATAGGCTTGAGTGCTGACTCCCTGCCTAGGCAAACTCTTTCGTCTCTGTCTATCCTCTAACGTCTTCCCTTCGTGCTGGAAGTTTGCTCACATTCAACCTGTCCCAAAGAAGGGTGACCGCTCTCAACCCTCCAACTATCGTCCAATTGCTCTTATCTCTTGTCTTTCTAAAGTTTTTGAAACTATTCTTGCTTCCAAATTTCTTAAGCATTTCTCTTCTCATAATCTGCTCTCAGATCGCCAGTATGGCTTCCTTAACCCTCTCACCACGGAAGGGCTCTTGAACGCCCATAAAAAAGCATATAACAGGTACCCGGATGGTATCTTGAACGCCCAGTGGTTGAAAGCCTGTGAGCTTCGTGTGCGAGGCGTCGGTCCGACGCATGTAAACAACAGCCGGCTGGACCGTCGCCCCGCATCTCCGGCCACAAGAAGGAGAGCGTCGCTTGTTCGTGTGTGCCTGTATGTTGTTGTTAAGTATCGAAAAGTGGTGTAAAGTGGCTGTTTTGGCCATAAAGTTATCTCCAATGAAATCATCATCACAGCTCAACCAGTTGACTTAGAGAGCTCTACTTAATGCCATTCTACAGGTAAATAACACAGCTACGCTTGGGGATGCGCGGGAATGCGGGAAGCAGTCTGATTAACGAATATACGGTAGCCTAGCCTAGACGTTTTTCGGCCAAAACACCCGGGTTTCGAGGAATATATATATAATACATAGCCGGGGCTGGAGGGTTAAGGGTCGCTCTACTGGTGATCTTCTTTCATATCTTACTAACTCTTGGTCATCCTCCTTTCGGGACTTCGGTGAGACTTTTTCTATTGCACTAGACATATCGAAAGCCTTCGATAGAGTCTGGCATAAATCTTTAATTTCTAAACTACCCTCCTTCGGTTTCTATCCCTCCATCTGTGCCTTTGTCTCTAATTTCCTTTCCGGCCGTTCCATAGCTGCGGTTGTGGACGGCCATTGTTCACTTCCTCACCCTATAAACTCCGGTGTCCTCAGGGCTCTGTCCTATCTCCTATTCTCTTTCTAATTTTTATAAATGATCTCCTTAACTGTACCTTAATTCCCATCCATTCATACGCAGACGACTCAACCTTACACTACTCCATTACTTTTTCAGAGCGCCCCAGCCAGCAATCCCTCAACGACAAACGTAATGAAGCCATAGAACTCTTAAATTCTGATCTAAATACTATTTCCAATTGGGGCAGAGAAAACCTTGTTAACTTTAATGCTTCCAAAACCCAATTTTCCATCTATCTACCCGTCAGGATCTCCCAGCGGACTATCCCTTATTCTTCAACAATACAAAAATCAACCCTTCATCTTCTCTCAATATTCTTGGTGTCTCTTTTTCTTCTGCTCTCATTTGGAAGGACCATATTACCAGTCTTGCTAGGGCAGCCTCCCAGAAGCTGGGTGTGCTCAACCGCCTTAGGGGGTTCTTTTCCCCTGCACAGCTTCTTGCTCTGTACAGGGGCATAGTGCGCCCTTGTATTGAGTATTGTTCACATGTGTGGGGAGGTTCCTCTCACACCGCTCTCCTAGACAAAGTTGAAAGGAAGGCCTTTCGTATCATTAACTCCCGTCCACTCACCAACTCTCTGCAATCTCTCTCTCTCCGCCGCAATGTTGCATCTCTCTCGCTATTCTATCGCTACTATAATAATCAGTGTTCCTCAGAGCTATCCCAGTGCATACCACCTCCTTTACGTAGGGCACGTGGTACCCGTCTTGCAACTCAATCCCACCCCTACTCTGTGCAACTCTCCAACCCAAGAGTGAAACGTTACTCTCAAACTTTCTTCTACTCAACATCTGAGCTCTGGAACTCTCTCCCAGAATCAGTCTTTCCCTCTTCCTATGACTTAAATTGCTTCAAACTCCGTGTGTCCAGGCATTTTGGCTCGAACGTCCCTTGATTTTGGCCCTGTCACTCTTTCAACTATGGGGGAGGCACTCGCTATAGGCAGTTATGCCTTTTGCCTCCCTCAATCACATAGAAAAAAAAAAAAAAAAAAAAAAAAAAAATCATTTTGTGATAGAGTGGTAAATGAGTGGAACGCACTGCCCCAGTATGTAGTCGATTCCAAATCAATAAGGGAGTTTGAAAGTAATCTTGATAAAGCATGGGGAAGACAAGATTTGAAGTTTGATTACAAAGGCAATCGAGACTGCTTTGGCTTTGGTTCCGGTTAACAAGTTAACTAGAACTGATTCAGGTGTACTGGTGGTACGACTTCCATCCAAGAAAGCGAAAGAAGATGCAGGAAGGGCCATCAATCAGTGTTTGGGGGTGGACAGTGCCTTCAGTGTCTCCGAACCAAAGAAGATGATGCCAAAAATGACTCTGGTAGGCATTGCTAATGACGCTGAGGATAATGAGATCATTCCCAGCATCCTCAACAAGAACCCAAGAATAAAGTCCCTGGTCGACGATGGCTTAGCTATGAATTTGCTATTCACCAAGCAAAAGAGTGATGCACACACAAGACTGCGGTAGTAAAAATGTCACCTGAAATACGCTCTTCCATTGTGGATGATGGCAATTCTGTGTATGTTGGACTTGTGAGATGTCGTGCATACGATCGCTTCTGGGTAACACAATGTTACCATTGCCAGGGCTTTGGTCATACCAGTGACAGGTGTTATCGGAAAAATGAGGATCCAAAATGCAACTTCTGTGCCGGTACTCATAACTCAAAAGACTGCACCAACAAGACTTCCCCCAAATGTATAAATTGTATGAGCTCCACATCAGTTACGGAGCCGCCAAATCATTTCGCCTCAAGTAGAAATTGTCCTCTAATGACAGCTCAGAGAAATAAAGTTATTGAGAACACCAATTTTGTAGGTTCAAAAAACTGAAAAATGCACATGGGAGCCGGTTGAAACTGGGTCTGTTGAATGTTCGTTCCTTGCGTAACAAAATGGATCATATTTGCGAGATCTTGGATGAACGTAACCTTGATGTATTATGTCTCACTGAGACCTGGTTGTTCGAGTCAGATCTGAATATTATCCAGGCGGCATTGCCTAAAACCCATTCCATAATAAATGTTCCTAGGCCTAGGGGAGATCATCCGGGTGGTGGAGTGGCAGTTGTCTACTCCACATCTCTGGTGAATATCTTGCAAATAAGCCATAACCCAGCCCCTCTTTACTATGAACTGTTGGAAGTGGAAATAAAACTCCATCAACAAATTCTAAGAATGGCAGTTGTCTATAGGCCTGGCCATCGTGGCACAGATAGGGGTTTTATGGAAGAGTTTGGGCAGTTTCTCGAGGAATTTTCTGCTAAAACCGGAAGACTTTTGATATGTGGAGATTTTAATTACTGGGTTGACAGCCCTCATCTGAAGCCATTCTCTCCTGAGTTCCTTGAGTTGACTGATCAGAACAATTTTGTAAACCATGTGTCCCACCCAACTCATATCTTAGGACACACCCTTGACTTGGTTTTCTCTCCTGTGGGTTGTGGTGGTGTTCTGGATGTTGATGTTGAGAATGCTGACCCTAATACCTCTGATCATGCTTTGATTACTTTCAGCTTTGATTTCCCTAAGCCACTCACACATGAAAAAGTAATCAGATTTAGAAATTATAAAAATGCAGACCAAAATTTGGCTAGCAGTGAAGTAAAACAGTACTTGGGAAGTATTGATACTTCCAACCTTACTTCAGATGAGCTGGTGGAGGTACATGGAAATGCACTTAAATAAGTGTTCGATCATCACTATCCAGAAGTAGAGAAGAAAATCATAGTACGAGATGATTCACCCTGGTATAGCACTCGAGTTAAATTTCTTAGAAGAGCGCGTAGAAGAGCTGAACGTGAATGGCGGAAAAATAAAACAGACTCTACATGGTTGCAATATCTGTCAGCCAGAAGAGCTGTGGTCCACACAATCAAAGATGAAAAGAAAGTGTATTATCAGGGAAAAGTTGACTCGTGTGGTAATGACCAGAGGAGGTTGGCTTCAATTGTAAACAGTTTACTTGGAAAAACAAGAGTCAGCTTAAGACCTTCTGTACCCGATGCCGAGTTGGCTGCCAACTTTGTGGCATTTTTTGCTGGCAAGATAACTCGCATAAGACAGGAACTGGATGATGCTTCTGTTGGTGAAGAACTTTCAGTTGTACTCCAACCCTGACACATTCCTAATAATGTCCTCTCATCCTTTCACTCAGTAGAGGTGGACATGATCTCGTCCTACATAAGAAACCTCAATAAAACATTTTGCCCGTTGGATCCCATAAATGTTTCCAAGCTACCAAGAGTCTATGATCACACAGTTGAGTTTATTTCCAAAATAATTAATAAGTGCTTCTCTGAAGGTAGCTTCCCACATTCTGAAAAGCATGCACTACTCCGACCTACTCTAAAGAAACCTGGACTTGATGTTGAGAACATGTTGAACTATCGTCCTGTCTCCAACCTGTCCTTCATATCAAAGATATTAGAGCGTGCAATACTTGACCAATTACAACCACTACTTCAGCAGAATGAAACTATCCCAATTTTTCAGTCTGCTTACCGACAGCATCATTCAACTGAAACAGCATTGATTAGAGTACATAATGATCTAGTTGAGAACATTTGCAATGGTGTGGCCTCACTATTGGTCTTGCTTGATCTCTCTGCGGCCTTTGACACAGTGGATCACGAGTTGTTATTGAGTGATCTTTATGATTGTGGTGTGCGTGACTCCGCTCTCTTGCTTCTTGGGTCGTACTTGTCAGGTAGATCCCAGAGTGTGATGGTAAATCAAGTGGTCTCGGACTCGACACCCCTGCAGTATGGTGTTCCGCAGGGATCAGTTTTAGGTCCTATCCTATTTATAATTTATATTAGCAGTTTGTCTCTTCTGCTTCGTGCACATAATGTCACCTTTCACTTTTATGCAGATGACACCCAGATTTATGTGAGAATCACAAATATAGTTGATATACGGAGTAAGATGGAATTGTTGATGTCTGATATCAAGAAGTGGATGAGAGCGAGAAAACTTAAACTAAATGATGGTAAAACTGATATTCTCATCATCCGAGGAAATAGAAGAGCTGATGATATAGTGGGTGCCCTCTCCATCAATGTGGGTAGATCTCAGCTGCGACCGGCCAACTCTGTTCGAAATCTGGGTGTATATGTGAACTCCCGATTAGATTTCAAAGAGCATGTAAACCAGATAGTTAAAAGTTGTTACTTGCACATCAGAAATCTCTATTTGGTGAAGCCGTTTTTAACCAGACGTTGCCTCCTGACGTTGGTTCACTCATTGGTCTTCTCTCGTGTTGATTATTGCAATGCCCTGTTGGTGGGTCTTCCAAATTATATTTTGAAGAAAGTTCAGTCTGTTCTTAACAGGGCCGCAAGACTAATTTTTGGTGTTCTACCTAGAACTCCTACTACATCTCTTCACATAGAACTGCACTGGCTGCCAGTAAGAGCAAGAATAGAATTTAAGTTGTGTTTGGTGACTTTTAAGGTTCTCAAATTTGGTGAGCCTAGGTACCTTGCGGAGCTTCTCAGGCGCCCACCGGCACACCATGGTGTAGTTGTGCGTCATGACAATGACCCTTTTCGTCTTGATGAACCAAGGGCTTTCCAGCAGTCTTCTTTCTTTGAGAGGTCATTCTCCTACATGGCTCCGAGGTTGTATAACAGGTTGCCGCTGTCCATGAGACAACTGAGTTCTGTTGAATGCTTCAAGAGACAACTTAAGACTTTTCTCTTTGAGAGAAGCTATGATCTTGAGAGAGGTGTCATGACAGATGGCTATAGAGTTTAGGCTATTTTGCCACTGCTAGTGATTGTTAAATGTGTGTTGTATATAAGCCTTCTTTTGATGCATTGATTTTTGTTCTTTTTTCTTTCTCTTTTCGAGCGCTAGTGAATTCTTCGGAAAAATTGGCGCTTATGAGAAATAAGTAACATGCTTATTATTATTATTATAAAGCAAAAATACAGAATAGTAAAAATGTTGTGTCTGCTACCGCCAACACCGTGAACGACCGCAGCAGTGCAAGTACTGGTACTGAGCTGGATACACAGGCCTAGTTTGCCTTTTTCCAGAGGATCTACTGTAAAAAACTGTAAGAATAGGCTACCTTCCATTTATAGCCTAGACTAGAAGGGGGGCGTATGGTGTACGACTCTATGGCCTCCTCAATCTGGCATAATATGCCCCTGGATTGATTGGCGGCCCCAGTGCTATGTCTACCTGACGCTCAGTCACTTGTTGCTTACCCTCATCAAGGGTACAGTAACTGGTGGCGCCCTATAATTTCATATATTACTGTCTCAGGTAACGAATAGGCTAACTTCCGTTTTTAGCCTAGCCTAGAAGGGGGGCGTTTGGTGTACACCTCTGCGGCCTCCTCAATCTGGCATAATATGCCCCTGTTTTGATTGGCGGCCCCAGTGCTCTGTCTACCTGCGCCTACGATCCCCACATACCGCGAACGTAGCCTGTTCTGTTGAGTTTTTGTGCTGACCCATGTAGGGCCGATCCCTTTTTGGTCTATTACTTGTTGCTTACACTCATCAAGGGTATTGGTGGCACCCTGTAATTTCATATATTACTGGTTCAGGTACCGAATAGGCTAACTTCCGTTTTTAGGCTATCCTAGAAGGGGGGCGTTTGGTGTCCGACTCTGTGGCCTCCTCAATCTAGCATTTTTTACCCCTTTATTGATTGGCGGCCCCGGTGCTCTGTCTACCTGAAGCACCGATCACTTGTTGCGCTACCCTCATCAAGGGTACAGTAACTAGCCGACTGTGGCCTCCTAAATTTGGCATAAAATGCCCCTATATTGATTGGCGGCCCCAGTGCTCTGTCTACCTGGATACGATCCCTCAAAACCGCGAACGTAGCCCATTCTGATGAGTTTTTGTCTGACTGTTTTGTTCTGTCTACTGCCCTTCCTACAGTCGTGATTTTGATTTACCCACCGGCTCTCCCGCGCCTGATGTGACTTTAGGAGGGATCCCTAAGGGCCCCTCCGCTTTTGGAAGGGACTCATTTATTACTGGCCTTCCACCTTCAAGGGTGCCACAGGCCTCACTGACACGTACCGTTTGGGATCCGCCCTGGGTCGGGTATTCCCCGCTCTAGGTCGGCCCACTCATTTACGGTACCATGGTCACACTTGGCCCCTCCGCTCTGGAACGGGACTTCCCGTTCTATGTCGGAGGTCTGTTTTAACGCTGACTGGTACCCACGGACGCTCCCCACGTCTGATGTGACTTGCCAGACAACCTTACCATGGTCCTCGGCTTAAGGCTGGGCCTCTCCGCTCTCGGACGGGACATTTTGTGTATTTATTATTTGTATTAAGCCCTGGAGCGGGTTCACAAGCTCCGGCAGCACACTGCTCGCATGCTCTCCGCCCTCTTAATGCGACTGCTCCTAGCTCGACTTCACCATGGCCTCAGTTGGCGACCTTCAGTGTACCATCCATGAGGCTGCGCATTCTCGCCAGTCTCTGTGGGTGTCCTTTTGTACACTGGCGCCGGCTGAGATCCACACGTCGCTGTTGCGTTCTGAGCTAGCTCCGGAGGGGATCTTCTCTACCCTTGCATGGCAGGGGTCTTCCCTCCTTCCAGCTGCGGGGCGCTTCGCTCTGTGTCAGCCTGGAGTGTCACGAACCTCCTCAACCGCTTCCTCCATTAGTTGGGGTCGGCAGACCGGCTCGTCGCGAGGCCGCCAGGCTTGGCGGGAACTGCTACGGGGCGGCGCCAGGTGGTGCAGTCTCCGACACGACGTCTGTATGGGCGTCGTTCTCCACCTCGCCCCTCTCGGCACCTCGCTATTTGGGCTCCCTCTCGGATAGTCGGCCTGAGGCGAGGGGTTCCTCGGCCGGCGCTCGACTATCGCCGGGTCGGTGGTGACTATCACACACGGAGCCCTTACCGGCTTTTCGTACCCACTACCGTTGGCTTCGCCGTTAGTGGGCACGCCGGGTCGTACAGAAGGGTCTGTCCTAGAGGTGTCGGTCCACGCCTCCACTCGGACGACATCGGCCTGTCTCCCCAGACGTCGCCAAGGTTATTCTGTCCATGCACGTGGATGGGATAATTCAGGAAGTCTCGCCTCATCTGCGGGCTTCCTGTCGCTTGTCTTTCTGGTCTCCATGTCGGACTGCGACGTGTTGTGACCGGTGGTAGACCTGTCGTGCCTCAATTGATGACTCTATTAATGTCACGTTCGGCGGGTTACCATTCGGTCTCCATGCCGCACCGCGTGTCTCTACGACCCTCATCGGACAGGCCTTGCTTCCCCTGCTCAGTCAGGGTCTTCAGCTCCTATTTTTCTCGGACGATTGGATCGTCGCTGCTTACACTCCCACACGTTCTGTACACGACACTCCTTGTCGTCCTCCTCGTCCCACGGTTCGGTTTACAAGTCACCGTTTCCGAGTCAGGCCTTCCGCCGTCGCACGATATGACATGGGCGGGCCTCGACTGGGACAGGACGAGCGCGACCGTCAACCGGGGTCGAGTGACTGCGTCGTAAATTCGGGAGTTAATTTTTGCCGCTTTGCACTCGTTCTCGATTCCCAGAAAACTCTGGAACTCGCTGCTTGGGTCGCTCCATTGAGCGTCGCTGACCGTTTCCTTAGGGTAGCTCAGCATCAACCGCCTACTTTAGCTAGGCTTCAGGGCTTTTCCACTACTGCCTCCACTTCGGCTTTGGCCGATTCCGCGCTCGCTCCAATTACCATTGCCACAATTGTTTGGCGCACGCTCGCGAGGGCAGTACCCTGGACTTCGCCACTTCTGACCATCTGGTTAGCCACAGATGCGTCTAGCGAGGTAGGATAAGGTTCCCAGTCAAACACGGCCCACCACCATCAAAACAGGTGGTCAGGACTCCCTCCTCTACATGTACATGTCTTCGAACTGTTAGTCCCGTTGTTCTTCCTGAGGGTTCAAGGGCAGGCCCTCACCGACAGGTGGATGGCCTTCAGCATGGACAACATGTCTGCGGTGCATTGCGTCCAGCGACAAGGACTCCTCCAGGTCCGCCATTCTTCGGGACCTGGCGGGATGACTGTTTTACAACTACAACCTTTACACCGTCACACGGCATGCAACCTACCTGCCCGGGCCGGCCATCCTATGAGCGGATGCTCTGTCGAAAGGACAGAGCGCCCGGGTTGTATGGTATTCCCAACACACCGTGTTCAACGACCTAGCGGCCTCCTGGGGTGTTCCACAGGTGGCATGGTTCTCCTCATGCGAGGCGGCCGGGTTGCCTGTGTTCCTGTACCGCTGGATTCCTCCTACAGCGGAGGACCCGGTCGCGTTCAGCGAGGACTGGCGCAGGTGGCGGTTGATATATGTGTTCCACCTACTGACACACTTTTTGACGTGCAAAGTCCTCCACAGGCTGAGAGGGTACCAGGGCTTCATTTACTTGTCGCACCCATCCGGCCGGCCCTAGCCTGGTCCGCTCAGCTGAAGCGGTGGTACCCGAGTCCAGTTCCCCTATCGAACTCCGATTTCCACTTGGTATCGATTGGGGTCCTACGGACCTCGTTAGCCTTCACATCGTGGATGTTGTGTGGCAGGGTGGATGCCTCAGTTTAGTCATCTTTGAATGTCAAATCCTTATGCAATCTTATGCATTGTAGTTTGAGACGAGGCAAGGTGGAAAAGAGCGGTGCATACCCATGTGCAGTGTGTGGAAAGGGAGTGGGCGTTAACTCAATTCAATGTAGCATCTGTCGATGTTGGGTACACCATGGGAGTAAGCGCTGTAGTAGAATAAAGGGGCCCCTGCCGAAGGATAAGTCAGAAATAGAGAAATTTGAGTGCGTAGTGTGCAAAGGCGAGCTTGTGTTAAGTGATGATCCTGTGGCTGTGAATTTTGGAAATGAGTCTTTGGAGCTGGTGAACAAGTTTTGTTACCTAGGAGATACCATCTCTGCCGGTGGTGGGGCCGAGGCTGCCACTGTTGCTAGAATTAGGTGTGGCTGGGGGAAGTTCAGAGAATTGATGCCAATCCTGACCATGAAAAGAATGCCTCTCCCCCTGAAGGGAAAGGTGTATGCCTCATGTGTTAGAAGTGCAATGACGTATGCCTCAGAAACATGGGCCGTTAAAGTAGAGGATGTCAACAGAATGGAGCGTAATGA
Organism: Paralithodes platypus; assembly: GCA_032716605.1. NCBI lineage: Eukaryota > Metazoa > Arthropoda > Malacostraca > Decapoda > Lithodidae > Paralithodes > Paralithodes platypus. The sequence continues at coordinate 3,881,362 of CM064547.1, read as the reverse complement.
GATGAGAATGGTGAGATGGATGTGTGGGGCCAGGCTACAGGATAGAATAACAAATGTTGAGCTGAGGAGACGTTTAGGTATAAAGAGTATTAGCGAGGTGATGCGTACAAGTAGACTGGGATGGTATGGACATGTGGAGAGAATGGATGAACAAAATTGGGTGACAAAATGCAGGTCTGTGATTGTGGAGGGAGCTGCACCAAGGGGTGGACCGAGGAAGACCTGGGATCGGACTATACGCGCCGATCTCAAATCCAAGAACTTGACAAGTGAAGCAGCCCTTAACAGGGTTGCCTGGAACGCCGCCATTAGGACAAGAGACTGAAACTGCACTTATGTGTGGAACACTCAGTCTTAAAATGTTATGTATGTATGTCTCCCGTGGATTCATTTTACATGGCAGACTTACGGCTCTCACTGACACAGTTTTCCTTCTTGGTTAACTACACATCACGGACGCAACCATCGGTGGCGTTCGTGTTTCACTACCTCATTTGGTTAATTTTGAGAAGCGTCCCAACATCTGCACCACACTTACGAACCGCCTGTCAGCCATTCGGGTACCGTTTGAGACTTTCACGGGGTTGGTCGTTCCTCCCTAGTACTTGGGTTCTTTTTGTGAACCTGCTTTAGGCTTCGTCCATCCCCGCGTCAGATTCCTCCTCAGTGGTTTCTGGCGGAGGCTCTCAAACTGCTCTCGTCTGCCTCTTACGCTACTTACCCCATGCCTGAACACTTCCATGACATGACACTGTTCATTATGGCTTTGGCGACGGGTGAAGGAGTCCCCGGAGATGACTGCCAGGTCTAGGGACCGACATTCCTTACAACATTCTCCCGTCCTTGAGTCAGTTACTTTGGCTCCGTCTGTTCGTTTGGTTGCTACAACTGTACGCGACACTCCCGTTTTTAAGTTTTTCCTGTACCAGCTTTCAAACATGGTAGGGTTCATCATCCGGTTTGCCCGGTTCAAACCCTGCATCCGTATGTGTACTCGACCAGGCCAGTGTCGGGGTTGCCCTTATGGGTGGCGCCTACGACCAGTAGGAGACTAGGTCGACGTGCTGTGGGACTTCGCCTGTGTCGGTAGTTTCGGGCCAGTAAACCTTACGTTCAGGACACAGCTCGTGTTGTACGTTCGGACGCTGCTACGTTCAGATTTTACATAATCTTTCTCGACCGAACGTTGCCGCCACAGGGCTTTGGTCTTCCCCCACCACGTTTGTCTCCTCTCTGGCCATGTCCACAGGCAGGCCGGGATGTCCGTGTAGTGCGTTGGGCCAGCAGGTTCACTCAGGGTCTACCTGCAGCGTTCCTTCTGTCTCTTATCCTTCTCCCTTCTTGTTCTTCCTTTTTTTTTGGGGGGGGGGGGGGGGTATTGCACTATACCCATACTTGCACCTAAGTTATAGGATTAATAACTAGGTTAAGATTTTGATATAATTTCTAGTCTTAAAGTATACTACATTCTGTTGGTAGGTCTTGGCCTCATACCACTGAACTTTTATCACATGGCTTTCAGTGCTGGTCACTGTCATTGCTCATGTCTTTTCTCGTCACTCCCTGTACGGTACTCCTATTCGACTTATGTCAGTATTTACTCATTACATTATGGGTCTTCCTGCCTTCGTCCGGAAGGAGGAGAGAGGGGGGGGGGGGCATCCTGGACTTCATACTGTATTATTATGATGAAATGCAGCATTCTTTGTCTTAGGTTAGTTATCCCATGGCATAAGACTTGACTGTGCTTGACCTCTCTTGATATGCACCTGTCAGTACACTCTTTCTATAAACTTTCTATAAACTCTCTTGCTTAAGTCGGTCTTTCCATGGTGCTGATATTTCCTAAGGGCTAAAGTTTGTGTTTTCCGCTTGGATGTCCGCCTCCAATGTGGTACTCTAGCTCTACGTTGGAACGTAGAGGCAACTACTAAATTGGGAGGTTTGACACTCCCAATACCAAAGAAGGAAAACCTTCTATTTGGTAGGTAGTCTCGGAGTATCCAACGTAGAGCTATATACTTATCGTATAATTCCGTTCCGCTCTGGAGCGGGCAATTATCGTAATCACTAGCGCGATTAAATCGATAACATCTAGAGTAGCACCTTACTCTCTCTCTACTAGGTACGTTGTACACACTTTTGAGGCTACTATTTTAAAGGAAATGAAAATATTGATGAGAAAGAAAAGAGAAAATTGCAGAACATTGTCCATCCTATCTGGCTCCTTAAGCCGTTGTCACGGGTCCACCGCACAACCTGACCGGGTTCATTAGATCATCCAGGTATCAAGTTAATTAGACAAGATTGGATGGGCAGGGGTACGGTGTGAGGGCGGGATACTATGACGTTGGATACTCCGAGGCTACCTACCAAATAGAAGGTTTTCCTTCTTTGGTATTGGGAGAGTGTCAAACCTACCAATTTAGTAGTAGCCTCTACGTCTCCAACGTAGAGCTAGAGTAACAAATTGGAGGCGGACATCCAAGCGAAAAAACACAAACTGAGCCCTTAGGAAATATCAGGACCATGGAAAGACCGACTTAAACAAGAGAGTTTATATAAAGAGTGTACAGACAGGTGCATATCAAGAGAGGTTAAGTACAGTCAAGTCTTATTCCATGAGATAACTTAGCCTAAGACAAAGAATTATGCATTTCATAATGATGAATATATAAATTCCAGGATGCCCCCCCTCCCCCCTCCTTCCGGAAGAAAGCAGGACGACCCATACTGTAACGATTAAATACCGGCATACGCCGAATAGGAGTACTGTACGGGATGTGACGAGAAACTACATGAGCAGTGTCAGTGAGGAGCACTAAAAGCCTTATGAGAAAAGTTCAGTGGTATGAGGACAAGACATACCGAAAGAATGTAGTATACTTAAGACTAGAAAGTATATCAAAAGCTTAGCCCAGTTATTAATCTTTAACATAGGTGCAAGTATGGGTATAGTGCAATACCCTTCCCTCCCCCCCCCCCCCCCCCAAACTCCCAATAAGGGAAGGACAGGACAGGAGAAGGACAAGAGACAGAAGGAACCCTGCAGGTAGACCCCGAGGGAACCTGTAGGCCCAATGCACTACAAGGATGCCCCGGTCTGGCGGTGGACAACGACAGAGAGGAGGAGACAAACGTGGTGGGGGAAGACCAAAACCCTGTGTCGGCAAAGTCTGGGCGAGAAAAATCAAGTAAAACCTGAATGTAGCAGCGTACGAACGGACGGCATGAGCTGTGCCCTGAACATACGGGTTACTGGCCCGAAGAACCCGACACAGGCGAAGTCCCATAGCACGGCGATCAAGCCTCCTATCGGACGTAGGAGCCACCCGTAATGTCAACCCCGACACTGGCATGGCCGAGTACACATACGTATGCAGGGTTTGAACCGGGCATAACGGACGATGAACCCTACCACGTGTGGAAGCCGGTACAGGAAAGGCCTAAAAACGGGAGTGTCGCGAACGGTTGTAGCTACAAAACGAACAGACGGAGCCAAAGTAACTGACCCAAGGACGGGAGAAAACTTAAGCAATGCCGGGTCCTAGACATGGCAGCCATCTCCGAGACGCCGACACCCGCCGCCAAAGCCAGAAGGAACAGTGTCATGGCATGGAAGTGTTCAGGCGCGGGGTAAATAGTGTAAGAGGCAGACGAGAGCAGTGGGAGAGCCTCCGCCAGAGACCACTGAGGAGGAATCTGACGCGGGGTAGGCCTAAGCCCAAAGCAGGCCCGCATGAGGAAATCCAATGCCCTGTGAGGAACGACCAACCCCGTGAATGACTTAAATGGTACCCAAATGGCCGACAGGCGGGTCCTAAGCGTGGTGCATATGTTGGGACGCATCTCAAAAATAACCAAATGAGGTAGGGAAACACGAACGCCACCGACAGGCGTGTCCGTGATGTGTCGGTCATCCCAGAAGGAAAACCGTGCCAGTGAGAGACGGAAGTCTGCCACTGAGAATGTGTCCAGTGGAGAGGATTTGACAGTCAAAGATCGACTAAACGTCGGCAGCCACCCTGCCTCACAAACATCCACGATGTGAAGGCCAACGAGGTCCCTAGGTCACCAATCGATCCCAAGTGGAAATTGGGGAACGATAGGGGAACAGGACTCGGGCGCCACTGCTACAGCTGAGCGGACCAGGCGTGTGCCGGCCAGATGGAAGTGAACAACCAAACAAAGTCCATGTACCCACTCAGCCTGTGGAGGACTTTGCACATCAAAAAGGGCGGCGGAAACACATCGAATACGGTGTGTTGGAAAGACCAAACTGCCCGGGTGCTCTGTCCCATCGACAGAGCAACCGCCCATAGGTTAGCAGTCCCGGGTAGGTAGGTTACACACAGTGCGACGGTGTAAAGGAGTGCGTGGTAAAACAGGTAGGCCTACCCCGCCAGGTCCTGAAGAACGAAAAGACTACGCAGTCACCTGACTCAGGGTGACAGGCGTGCTCGACCTGTCCCAGTCGAGGCCCGCTCACGGCACATCGTGCGACGGTGGAAGGCAGGACTCGGGAATGGCGACTAGGAAACCGAACCGAGGAACGAGGAGGAACAAGGAGAGCGTCGTGTACACAGTGTGTGGGAGAGTTCGCGGAGAAGATCCCACCAAGGAAAAATAGGAGCGGAAGACCCCGAGTGAGCAGGGGAGGCAAGGCCAGTCCGACGAGGGTCATAAAGACACGAGGGGCGATATGGAGACCGAAGGGTAAACCGCCGAACGTGACATAATTAGAGTCATCAATACGAGGCATGACAGGTCGACCACCGGTCACAACACCTCGCTGTCCGTCACGGAGACCAGAAAGACATGCGACAGGAAGCCCCGCTGGTGAGGCGAGACTTCCCGAATAATTCCATCCACGTGCATGGCCAGAATACCTTAGGCGACGTCTGGGGAGAGAGGCCGATGTCACGCAGGTCGCCGAAGTGGAAACGTGGACCGGCACCTCGAGGACAGACCCCGCCGTATTACCCGGCGTGCCCACAAACGGCGCTGCTAAACCGAGAGTGGGGACGCAAGAGCCGGTAGGGGCCCCGAGTCTGGCGGCCTCGTTTCGAGCCGGTCTGCCGACCTCAACTAAGAGGAAGCGGTTGAGGAGGGACGTGACATCCCAAGCGGACGGGGAGCGAAGAGCCCCGCAGCAGCAAAGAGGGAAGACCCCTGCCATGCAGGGGCAGAGCCCCTCCGGAGGGAGCACAGAAAGCAACATCGACGTGCTGACCTCAGCCAGCGCCAGTGTACAGAAGGAAAACCACAGAGACTGGCAACAACGCGCAGCCTCATGGAAGGGACACTGAATGAAGCCGACGGAGGCGATGGCGAGCTGCAGTCGCACTCGCTCGAATTGGGCCCCACCCTTCCCGAGCACCCTAGTCGGACAGGCTACAATAACCCTGAGGGGAAGGCGAGCTAGGTGCAGTCGCTCGAAGAGGGTGGAGAGCATGCGAACAGTGCGCCGCCAGGGCTTGTGAACTCGTTTCAGGCCACCCTTCTCTGGTGGCGTGAAGGAACGTGCAGACGTTCAGAAAGATAACGGAGGGGCAAAGAACCAGGCCCAAAAGGAGGTGAAACCCCGGCTGAAGGCATGACGAGGCTCGACACGGAGGAGCAGCCGACAGGAGGGAGTAGTGAAGAACCCATCTCCGATCGAACCCCGAAGTCGACGCCCTCCGTCAGCCACAAGGAACAGGAAAAGAGAAACTATGGAATGACACTACTGAAACTCATACGAGGCCGACAGAGTGGGCGCGTCGACATGGACGTCGTGTCGAGCAAAGGCTTCGAGCTGTACCTGCCAACTCGCAGGCACCGGGCGCACCCCTTGGGCATGTATAAGAGCTCGTTCCGGGCGGGATGCCGCCACGTTCCCCCACGATGACGGCTTCCCGTAAAGGGAAGGGAAGCGACGTCCGTTAGGGACCGAAAACGTCCCGAGGGACGGAACATGGACAGGCCGACCAACCAGCCCCAGGCTACACGCAGGGAGCATGACTAAAGAAGTCGATGCCGCCTGGGAGCGAGTGGGAGGATGGACAACCGGAGCAGCAACCACAGGGAGAGCAGGTTACCTAGGCAAGAACACCGCCCATTACGGAAGCACGCCCAGAGATTGTACAGGGGAAGAGACAGGGCGGTGTGGAGCCGTAGACCGTCGGCGACGTGGTGAAGTAGAGCGGCGTCTCCCCTACGACCCGGCGTCCTCGGAAACAGTAGGGACGTCCGAACGAGGCACCGGGGGAAAAGCGTTCAGGCGCCAGGGAGACAGCAGAGGGAAGGGGAAGCATGGCACGTACCCCTTCGTCTAGGAAGCGCGGAAACCGTCGGAGGTGGTCCTTGACAGAGAGAGCGAAACCCCGATCATGTAGCTCAGAGGCGAGACCTCGCCTCTACAGCAGCCGGGAACGTAGGACGAGACCCAAAGGTCAATATCGACGAGACACGGTATACACCTCCGAGGGTTAAACCCATCGCGGTTGGAGCACGAGACATGGGTAGGACTCTCCATGTCCCAACGGGCATGGCAGGACGGGAACCCCTATGGTGTGCGCAGGGAGGAAAGGACATCCTCACTGCAACCGGAAAGGAAAAATATACTGATGTCCCATGTATGAAGCACAGGAAATGTGTGCAAGCACAATATTTGGAAATACCCTTGAATCTGTGATAGGAGAGTACCCCCTTCCCCTGTTGAGGAAGGGAAGGACGAAAAAGGGGGGCCCTTCGAAACAGGCACGAGGGCAGAAAAGCGCACAAAAGTGGTCACTACACCCTGCAAATGGAGCACCTTTCATGAAAGTGAGTATCCCCCCCCCCCCCCCTTGTGCGTGGTGAGGGGTGAAGAGGGACCCTCCATGCGGAGGGTCAGGGAGAGACCAGGCGAACCAGCAAGTGCAATGAACCTCGTGCAAGTCCCGAGAAGGAAGGCATGAAAAGCCTTATAAATGGAAGAGGATAATAATAATACCCAAAGGTTGAAGGTACTGAAGAGAAGAAGACGCCCAAGGGTACCATCAGAGTAGAGTGGGAGCACAATCCGATGAAAAGGAGAAGTCTGTGAACTACTGCAACCGAGTCCCTATACAGAGGCAAAGCAAAGCACCCCAGCACCGACCCAGAGAGGAGTGGACCAGAACGGGCCGCTCCGCTCGGGGGCGGAAATCCTCCCTGAAGCGGAATGTAGGATGTAGGACGAATGTAGGATGGGTGGAACTCACCACCCGGTGAGGAACTCGTGGCGAGAGCAGAGCGAAGTAGACATACTACACTGGAACCAGAAGAAAAAAACCCTGTGAAGACCCCGTGTAGACCCCGTGTAGGCCATGGGAAGGCATGCATGTATGTCATCGACAGTAACAAGAATAAAGCCTGTTTGTAAGCACCATGAAAATAAAGGCCATGGCAATGCACGCATGTATGTCATTGGCAGAGACAAGACGAAAGCCTGGTCGGAAGCACCACGAAAAAACCACTGAAAGTCGATGAATCCTTAAGAAGAAGGCCAAAGAGTGCCCCCGAAATGGGAGGCCAGGCAGGAGTATCAGTCATGAGGTCATGCACAAAATAAAGATCAGAGATCCCAGAATAGGCTACAGGCACCAGGTCAGGGAGTAGCCTAAAAGCTCTCACTAGGCCTGGAGACTGGAGTCCCATCCAATGAAGGAGAGTGGCCCCCCCCCCCCCCCCCATATGTCCCCCTGGAAATTAAAGCTGAAGAGAACCCTCCACAAGGAGGATCAGGAAGGCCATAGGGGAACCAGCAACAGGCCAAAGAGCCCCAAACCCCAGGTCAGAAAAAACCAAGGGGTAGGCTCAACCCTTTGAAGAACGGAAGGAAACCCCACCCCAAAATATAATGGAGACCGATACCTTAAGGCCAGTATCAGTAAAGAGGTCCTGTAGGTCAGAAAGCACAGCCTGGTAAAAAGGAGCATTAAAATACGTCTTAATGGAAGTGCAGGACGACCAGTCTAGGCCTAAACTGAGGCAAGAGTAGCGCGACCGTAAACGGCAACGTCCGTCCGAGAGCGGAAAAGTACCGACATCGAGCGGGAACGTCGGCGTTCCAAGGCGGGCGGAGTCGTCCGTATACGGACTCGTACGTTCAGGCGCGGGAAGTGGTATGAGACGGCAGTAGTGCGGGAGGGAAAAGGCCCGTCCGAGAGCGGAGAGGCCCAGATGGGCCCCGCCGTAAGCCGAGGACCCAGGAAAGGTAGCCTGGCAAGTCACAGCAGACGTGGGAGCGTCTGGGTAACAGACAGTGTGAAAACAGACCTCCGACATAGAACGGAAAGTCCCGTTCTAGAGCGTCTGTGGGTATCAGTCAGTGTGAAAACAGACCTCCGACATAGAACGGAAAGTCCCGTTCTAGATCGGAGGGGCCCAGTGAGACCATGGGACCGTAAATGAAAGGGCCGTCCTAGAGCGGGAAGTCCCCGACCCAGGGCGGAAACCCATCGGCACGTGTCTGAGAGGTCTGCGGCACCATGAAGGTGGAAGGCCAGTAAAAGAAAAGTCCCTTCCAAAAGCGGAGGGGCCCAAAGGTAACCCTCCGAAAGTCACATCAGGCGCGGGAGAGCCTGTGGGTAATTAAGTGCACGACCGTAGTGGGGGGCAGTAGACAGAATAAAAACTGTCAGATAAAAACTCATCAGAATGGGCTATGTTTGCGGTTTTGTGGGACTGAGGCCAGGTAGACAGAGGACTGGAGCCGTCAATCAAAGAGTGAGCATTGCATGCCAGATTGAGGTTGCCACAGTGTTGAAATCCAAACGCCCCCCCCTCCCCCCTAGGCTAGGCCAAAACTCGGAAGTTAGCCTATTCGGCACTTGAGTCAGTAATATATGAAATTACAGGGAGCCACTAGGTACCGTACCCTTGATGAGGGTAAGCAACAAGGGATCGTAGCGACAGGAATACAGAGCACTGGGGCCGCCGATCAATACAGGGGCATGTATGCCAGATTGAGGAGGCCACAGAGTTGTACACCAAACGCCCCCCCGTCTAGGCTAGGCTAAAAAAGTGAGCCTATTCGGTACCAGAGCCAGTAATATATGAAAATACAGGGAGTCACCAGTTACCGTACCCTTGATGAGGGGAAGCAACAAGTGACCAAAGCGTCAGGTAGTCAGAGCACTGGGGCCGTAATATCAATACAGGGGCAGATTAGCCTATGCCAGATTGAGGAGGCCGCAGAGTCGCAGTCTAAACCAAAACGCCCCCCTTTAAGGCTAGGCCAAAAACGGAAGTTAGCCTATTCGGTACTAGAGTCAGATTAATAATGAATTGGAATAGGCTAGGCGAAAAAACGGAAGTTAGCCTATTCGGTACCAGAGCCAGTAATATACAGTGGAGCCCCCATTTTCGCGACATCAGTCTTCGCTGATTCAATTCTCTCGCCACACACCAAATATTCCCAATTTCAATTCTCGCATCAAAATCCCAGCCGAAACCCGAAAAAATATCAAAAATAACGAAAAACTCGACGTAAAACTAGAAAACAAACAAAAACAATAATTTTGTTTTAACATAACGAAAAGAATCTGCCAGGTGCTTGCCGTTTAGAGACGAAATCCGAGTGAATCCGAGATCCGATCGTCAAATGCACAAGATGCCGCCATCTTTGTATGACGTCATCACTAAGCAGACGCTTGCAGTTTAGCTAGTATCTGTGTTGACAAAACAACCGTTTGCAAGCTTTTTTGTGCCTGAACCCCTTATCTCTCGCGTTTATTATAACCTCTAGTACATCTAGTGATAGGGATGGTTGGCCTGGTGATAGCAATGAAGGAATTTCATGCTCAAAACACAGAGCAAAGACCAGTCCATGTCGGACGAAAGCGATTGAAATGCCTAGCCTAGACGATGTTAGCCTAGGCTAGGCTAAATATGACAATGATTTATAATAAAGTCTGAGTGGTAAGTAATCTTCTCATAATAAAAATCGTAGGCAGTGTCCACCATTCTTTAACTGTCTTCGTGGTGCGATGCATAAGGTGTTGATTTTCGGTGTGAGCATCCTGGATTCGAATCCACGGACTGCCACATGTGTTTGTAAATTTCATTAATCGATTTTAGGAGTATAGTTGGTTGTTGGAAGGAACATAATAATTTATATTGGTTCAGGGGTAATTTATCGAGAGGACTTCCCTAGTGGTTAAGGCCCCATTAATTGCTCTTTCCATTCACATATGCATAGCCTACGTGAGTTGCAGTTGGGATGTGTGTACATGCTTAGATTGATATGCAGGATTCGAAGTTGCATAATAAATCGTAGGCAGTGTCCACCATTCTTTAACTGTCTTCGTGGTGCGATGCATAAGGTGTTGATTTTCGGTGTGAGCATCCTGGATTCGAATCCACGGACTGCCACATGTGTTTGTAAATTTCATTAATCGATTTTAGGAGTATAGTTGGTTGTTGGAAGGAACATAATAATATGTATTTATACGTATTTTCCTCATAATATGTATTTATTGGATGTATTTGGGTCAAAATGGGTACTTGAGGGGTGGCTGGACGAATTTAGAGCCTAGGCCAGGCCTAAAAAAAATTGCATGATAGAAACAATGCCCCAATCTACAGTATTTATGGTTAGGACTGTCATTTAGCCATGTCTACATTATTATTTACAATGCATAAGATTTAGGCCTAGGCTACTTGATGTAGCCTAGACAAAAAACATGTTTTCATAGCCTAACACTGGGAAAAAGTGCAGTAATTGTTTAGATTTGGGCCTTTTTTTTCTAGTTATTAAAAACTTAGTCTATGGTGTATTATATGATACAGTATAATGCATAAAATTTAATTTGTGTACAATAAAACATGTTTTCATAGGCAAAAAATAGAAAAAGACGCAAATTTTGGCATGAGCACGGAACTGATTGAATTTTCCCCATAAGAACAGTGCCCCGATCTTGGGTGTTTCAATCCTAGCTCTATTTCTGCGGAACCGATTAGCAGCTAGGATGGGGGCTCCTCTGTATGAAATTACAGGGAGTCCCCAGTTACTGTACCCTTGATGAGGGTAAGCAACAAGTGACCGAAGTGTCAGGAAGACAGAGCACTGGGGCCGTAATATCAATACAGGGGCAGATTATGCCAGATTGAGGAGGCCGCAGAGGCGCAGTCTAAACCAAAATGCCCCCCATCAAGGCTAGGGTAAAAACGGAAGTTAGCCTAATCGGTTCTGGAGCCAGTAGTATATGAAATGACAGGGCGCCACCAGTTACTGTATCCTTGATGAGGGATATAAACAATACCGTAGGAGGGGCAGTAGACAGAACAAAAACTGTCAGACAAAAACTCGTCAGAACGGGCTACGTTCGCGGTTTTGTGGGACTGTATCCAGGGAGACAGAGCATCGGGTCCGTCAATCAAAATGTGAGCATTGTATGCAAGATTGAGGTTGCCGCAGTGTTGAAATCCAAACCCCCCCCCCCCCCCAGGCTAGGCCAAAACTCGGAAGTTAGCCTAGTCGGTACTTGAGGCAGTAATATATGAAATTACCTGGTGCACTAGTTCCTGCACTCTTGATGAGAGGCAGCAACAAGGAAAAAGACCACCAAAAGGGATCGGCCCTACAAGGGTCAGCGCCCCCCTTCCAACCAACTAGAAGGGCACAAGTAAGCCTAGGCCTAATTTTGTGAAAAGAAAAGCAAAAATAAAGGCAGTGACAAAAAACTATAATGACAAGAAGCTTACTAAAGACAACTAAAGCCACCGCAAGTGAAATGAATACAAAAGGCAAAGCCTAAATGAACGAGTGTCGCCCAAGCGGCGACGCATTCGCAGATGGCAAAAAATTAAGTAACCTCCAGTTTCGACGCTACACTCCAAGAAAAACACATTTGAGCCCATTTTTTAGCGTGCCTACAGCACGTATCATCTGTCTAGAATCACAGGTACCTTAAATAAGGCCCACTACTCCCCCAAAGGGGAGCTGACAGGTGTGGTAGGCACAAAAACACAGCACCAGAAAAAGTGTGTTGCACGAAAAGGAATGATCTAATGAACCCGGTCGGGTTGTGCGGTGGAATACCGTCCAACTCGGCCCATTGTCAACTCGGCCCATTACCAACTCGGCCCATCAAACACCAACTCGGCCCATGAAATACCAACTCGGACCACATAGCCTAATGCCCTTGCTTATGGTCTTTATTCTAGGCATCGAATATTCTACGCATCGAATAGTAGGCTAAATCAACAGACTAGCCTATAAACAATTTAAAACAGCTTTATTATTACAGGAGTCAGTGATAAAATATAATATGTACAGTATATGTTTATACATAATCTTTATTAGTTAGTTTAGGAAGGACCTCTAGCATTCAAACATAGACAGCAACGTGGTGAGACACTGCTTTTAATTTTTGTTAAACAACTTTATTATTACAGGAGTCGTTGGTAAAATATAATAGCCATTATTTCTTCCTGGGGGTGTTCAGCCTGTGAAAGTCGAACTTTCTGCGATGGGGTGCAAATTTGTTGATTGTTCATAGCAAAAATTACAATTCCAGTTGATTCCCAGCCTCTCTCGCACTGCTTTTCTGTATGCTTTCCTTGTGATGCCAGAGTACCACAGGTTCGGTGTTGCCATAGATTGCAATCACACTGCAGTCCCTTCCGCAAAGGACGCACATCCTTAAAGCATACTAAGCATTAATTGATTAGTCATTATGTTCGTTGTAGCGATGCAGTGTAAGAACTGAATTAACTTTGCACTGTTTCCTGTTTGATTCACTCACACTCGATCACTGCTTAATCATCTTCGAAACATTTAAGTGTATATATAATAAAAGTATTATTACATATATCGTATGTAGTTGACTCAACTCATTGTATCATTAATTTTCTTTGAATCCTTTCTTTATCAGTGGTAGGCTTACTTATAGGCCATTGACTCAAACCACTAAAGTAATACATTGTTCGAAGCACTGATTATTAAAGGTGTCAACGTTGTGTGTTTTGATAGTTAAATCTCTTTCAAATCAGTGAGCCGCGTTTTCAAGCACCCCCACTATCTCCGATAGACTGGAAAAGGTGTCGTTTTTGTTTGAACCCTTTCTTTATCATTGGTGGGCCTACATTGTATTTGGCGGACCTAATTATGTTAATTCAAACCACTCAAGTTTGATCCATTGTTCAAAACACTGATTAAATATTTTCAAATAAATGGGCCGAGTTGGTTGTTGTTGTTGTTCCCCAAGCTGCCTGGCCGAACAGCCCCAAGGCCCCGAGCAATTCCAAGGCCATAACCGAGCGCCCCCACAGAACCCTCCCTGCCGACCACAATAAAGTGGGTGACCGAAGCCACTCCATGGCGGGGAGCTGAGGAGGGTGCAGAAACGCCCGGGAAACCAAAGCCCCACCCAGGGCCCTGTGCCCCTCAGCAATTATGAAGAGAAAGTTGAGGGGCAAGGGAAAAATGTGACGCTTTGGCTTCCAATCTTGGTAGATTGGGAGGTCAATCCACGGAAAAGACGCCGTCATTTGAGATCTAGAAAATATATAAGTTAAAGGAACAGTCAGAGTAAGCTATGGGTATGGCAGAGATCGCTCAGTTCTCACTCTGATAGACCAGTCCATCACCACATGACTAGAACCCAATCCTCTCAGCATCAGCTAGGAAAGGCCCTAGAAAGCCGCCTTTGGCGGGGGGATAGCTCCCCTATTTCAACCCCTTTCGGGGTCGGGCCGAGTTGGTACCTAGTTGGTAATGCAAGATGCTAGTAAGTTGCTAGTAAGTGAGCCGAGTTGGTAATCTTAGATGGGCCGAGTTGGAAAAGGGCCGAATTGGCCCTACACCGTGCGGTGGACCCGTGACAACGGCTTAAGGAGCCAGATAGGATGGACAATGTTCTGCAATTTTCTCTTTTCTTTCTCATTAATATTTTCATTTCCTTTAAAATAGTAGCCTCAAAAGTGTGTACAACGTACCTAGTAGAGAGAGTAAGGTGCTACTCTAGATGTTATCGATTTAATCGCGCTAGTGATTACGATAATTGCCCGCTCCAGAGCGGAACGGAATTATACGATAAGTATATAGCTCTACGTTGGAGACGTAGAGGCTACTACTAAATTGGGAGGTTTGACACCTCCCCAATACCAAAGAAGGAAAACCTTCTATTTGGTAGTAGCCTCGGAGTATCCAACGTCATAGTATCCCTCCCTCACACCGTACCCCTGCCCATCCACTCTTCCTCTTGGTAACTTGATAACGAGATGCCTTATAAGCCCAGTTGGGCTAAGGAGGTACACCCATGACAAACGGCGTAAGGTGCCAGATAGGATGGGCAAGATTCTTAAAAGTTTTCTTTCTTTCTCATCAATATTTGATCTTTTCCTTTTCAAATGTGGCCTCGAAAGTGTTTAAAACGTACCTAGTAGAGAGAGTAAGGTGCTACTCTAGATGTTATCGATTTAATCGCGCTTGTGATTACGATAATTGCCCGCTCCAGTACGGAGCGGAATTATACGATAAGTATATAGCTCTAGCTCTACGTTGGATTCTCCGAGGCTACTACCAAATAGAAGGTTTTCCTTCTTTGGTATTGGGGAGGTGTCAAACCTCCCAATCTTTTTAAGGTCAATTATTGTGACTGTATTTTAAAATTTGATATCAATAATTTTGATCAAGCATGATTAATTTGAAGCTTCTTGTATAACCTCTGCTTACTTTTTGTCTGGTATTAATTGTTTATCTTTTTCTATTGTTATTATTGATTTTTTACAATATTTTTTTTAGATTAATTGTTCTTGTTAAAAGAGTATCTATCTATCTATCTATTACCTGACGCCGTGATCCCCGAAGGGGTGGCCACGAACGAACCACCCCCATGCACCTCTGTCCCCGGTCAGTCGACGCCCCTCCCCCCAACCAGCACCGCCTTCGTTCATATACTTCCTCACTCCATCCTTCCACCTCTCATTCGGTCTACCTCTCCCTCTCTGTCCCTCCACCTCGCTCTCGTACACCCTCTTAACCCTTCCAGCCCGGGTGTAATTTTAAAATGACACCACAAAAGAAGGGCAGGGGCCCGGGTGTCCTTTTAAAATCCCTGTGCTTGAAAGCGTGCTTCAAAATTGGCGCGGCCAAATTTTAGTTTGTAGGGGCGACCGCAGCGCCACCAAGCCTCAACTACTACCGTTATCAGTTCGTACGTGGCCGCCATAGCGAGTAATACTAAAAAAAAAAAATCCGACGCGTCCGATTCGGTGCAACCTCCCGCGCACCCCACTGCTACCCCGCTCGCAACTTCGACGCCTGTTGCAACCGAGAAGAAACCTCAACGAAAGAAAGTGAAGCGTTTGTTGAGTGATAGTGCAATACAGCGAGAACTTTTTGATGTTGAAGAGAGCAGTGGCGAAAGCTTGGTGGACAAAGAACAATTTATAAGTGCAAGCGAAGATGACGATTTCGTTGGCTTTGGAGACAACGATAATGATGATTTATTTGAGGGGGGAGACAGTAGTGATGATCCTGATGTGGAAGGGTTTCAGGAAGGTGCTATTGAACTTCCAAGTGTGCTAGAACCTAGGCCTCGCCATCTTTGCTAGGTCAGCCTAGGCCTAGCCCTAGCCCAGGACCTTTCCCTTTGCCTGCCCGTACGCCCTTGAACGTGGGCAAATATTTTTATAAACAATCTCTGGTGAAAAGTGCAGCTAAAAAAGCACGCAGGGCAGCCGCAGAAAAGGCTAGGGGAGCTGAAGACAGTGATAGTGACGCCGACCGTGGTCTAGCAACCACCCGCATTCCTTTGTCCCGACGCCTTGACCCGGGACGCCGCGTGGGTCACCCACAGCCCTCAGCTTCATCTCTCTTTCAGGATGAGCAAAGGGCCTCTTCAAGTGGTATTACAAGTGTGCCACAGCCCTCAACACACCGCAGAGCATTATTTGATGCGGAGAAGCCCTCGGCTCGCCGCAAAAGGAGCCCAACTCCCGAGGCTGAAGCTCCCATTGTTCAACCTCCCGCGCCCCACGCCACCGACGCCCGGTCACTTCTTCACCCGAATTGTCTCTTGAAGAGGATGCTGACGACCTCAACATTGCCCCAGATGACCTGACGTCGCCTGAGGAGGAACAGGAAAAGGAACAGGAAGAGGAACAGGAAGAGGAAGTCCCGACAAGACGAGTTACAGGGCGAGGTCGTGGACGTGATCAGTCTGCCGACGCCGCTGCCCCTGGGCATGGGCGTGGGCATGCAGGGCGTCCGCGTGGCCAAGGGCGTGTGCCAGGGCGTCCAGGGCATGTGCCTGCTGCACCTGCACGAGCATCAGCATCCAACCTGTTTGTGTGGACAGATGGGGCTGATTTTGAGCCAGATTGTCCTGCCTTTGACGAGGTACAGATGGGTTCCAGGGTGTCACCAACATTTCCCTGTGGCCCAGATGCTACCCCCAGTGAACTTTTCTGTGGCTTCTATGACAATGAAGTCATGGAATACCTCGTCGAGGAGACCAACACCCATCATGAGATCTGTGCCAACTTTCTTGGGAGGAAGACCAGTGCCAAGATGGTGGCATGGAGAGCTCTCACTTTGGCAGAACTATATGTGTTCTTGGCACTCACAATGCTGATGACACATATCAGGAAGCACGGTCTGGCAGACTACTGGATCACTGGCGACATCATAACGACTCCAGCATTTGGCAAGTACATGTCCAGGGACAGGTACTTTGACATCCTCTCCTATCTCCACCTGACAAACAACATGGCAGTCCACCTTCCCGACTCATTATGGAAGATCAGGAAGCTGTATGACATAATACGTCATCGGTTCACCACCTACCTGATTCCTTTCCAGAAGATGTGCCTCGACGAGTCTCTGGTCCTGTTCCGTGGTAGGCTGCACTTCCGACAGTATATCCCGTCCAAGAGACACCGCTTCGGCATCAAGCTCTTCGTCCTCTGCGACTGTTTGACGGGGTATGTGCTGGACTTTGTGGTGTACAGCGGCAAGGGTGGAGAAATTGTGAATGACCCCCTCATTGGTTTTGGTGGCGCTGTAGTGAAGAAGATGATGGAGAGGCACTTCAATAAAAACCACATACTCTACACAGATAATTACTACACGTCGCCTCTCCTGACCAAGTACAGTACCTCCATGACCGCAAGACCAGAACTGTCGGCATAGTCAAGGCCAAGAGGAAGGGCATGCCAGGCTACCCAACCAAGACGAAGAAGACGGACATCTTCCACAAGAAGAGTGGCCCCATCCTCTCCATCCACTGGCATGACCAGCGGAAGGTCAACCTCCTCAGCACATGCCACAAGGCCGAGATGGTCGCCACAGGGAAGGTGGACCGAAGAACCAAGAACCCCGTCCAGAAACCAGCTGCTGTCCTGGATTACAACCTCAACATGCGCCTCGTTGACAAGTCCGACATGCAAATGGGCTTCATCGACTGCCTGCGAACATCTTACAGGTGGTACAAGAAGTTTATCCTGCATACGGTAGATATGTCGGTCCTCAATGCCTACAACATCTACCGTCTGAGGACTCCAGGAGCCAAGAAGTACAAGTCCCTGCGGAAGTTCCACAAACAGGTGATACTTGAGCTCCTGGCTAAACATGCGGGTACACCAGGGAGGCCACTACAAGGACCAGGCCAGCTGGACAGAACGGGGTGTGCTGAATTTTTCAGGAAGCACCAGCTCAACGCCCTTCCTTTCAAAGCACCAGGTAGTAAAGTTAGGAGTCAGAAGAGGTGCCATGTGTGCAGCCACACAACAAGAAGACCCCACAAAGCCACAAAAACCACTTGGGAATGCCTCGAGTGTGAAGTTGGACTGTGTGCTGGCACCTACTTCAACGACTTCCACACTCTTAATAAACTTTTGAAGTGGAAGTGACAACAGTGAAAGTGACACTCAAATGTAGGCTAAGAATAATAATATAACTAAGTATAAGTGAAAAGGACACATATAAGTAATAATAAGTGCCTTCAATAACAATATGAACAAGTGAAAGTGACATTATGTATATTATTAGCTTACCTAACAATACATAAAAGGGAAAATGACACTATCAATTATCAAAGTCCAGTGAAAGTGACACTATAATCATAATAATAATAATGAAACTAAGTAATAAGTGACAGAGACACAAATAACTTCATGTAAATAACTTTATTGAGTGAAAATAACATAATAACTATAATAAATTACATAATAAACAATAAAACACTATCAAATCGCTTCCCAGCATAATTGCGGGTGGAGCGACGAGTGCAACTGGGCGTCGTAGCCGGGGCCGCGGTTGAGTGTTCGGACGCGCCGAGGTAAATACGCGGCAAAAGTTACCTCCACTTCCATCACCATCACTCCGGAACCAGTTGAGCTAGAGAGCTCTACTCAACGCCATTCTACGCGGAAAGGTAAGGCACCCATTTCTACATATGTTTGATTAATGTAGATAATATATTAAGCGAGATTAGCCTTAGTTTACTTTTGTTGGTATTCGCCCAGATCGCCCGGATACGAGCTCCGTCCTTTGGAGAGCCAGCCCGGGCCAGGAGGGTTAAAAGAGTACTCTTTGTTAAAATCTATTATTGCTTCATCATATTTTGTAATTATTTCTCTTTATTATATTGTATTTATTCATTGTCGATAGTATCAATTCTCGCTACCAAGAATACACTAGAGACCTCTGGTGGATGCTTCTGAACTAACGCCAGAGCTACGACTGTCGGCATCAACAATACTTAACACCTAGGACAGGGCGGGTGCCCATCCCCGAAAAGGGTTGAAATAGGGGAGCTATCCCCCCGCCAAAGGCGGCTTTCTAGGGCCTTTCCTAGCTGATGCTGAGAGGATTGGGTTCTAGTCATGTGGTGATGGGCTGGTCTATCAGAGTGAGAACTGAGCAATCTCTGCCATACCCATAGACTGTTCCTTTTACTTATATATTTTCTATATCTCAAGTGACGGCGTCTTTTCCGTGAATCTACCAAGATTTGAAGCCAAAGCGTCACATTTTTCCCTTGCCCCTCAACTTTCTCTTCATAATTGCTGAGGGGCACAGGGCCCTGGGTGGGGTTTTGGTTTCCCGGGCGTTTCCGCACACTCCTCAGCTCCCCGCCATGGAGTGGCTTCGGTCACCCAGGCTTTATTGTGGTCGGCAGGGAGGGTTCTGTGGGGGCGCTCGGTTATGGCCTTGGCCTTGCTCGGGACCTTGGGGCTGTTCGGCCAGGCAGCTTGGGGAACAACAACAACAACAACACCTAGGACATCACAGTTTATCATGATTTCTTGTGATTATACTTTTTTTTATTATGCAGTATACGACTACACTAAATCCTTATAAAGTCTAGTAGTCATGGGAATGTCCATATGCAGCTGATAATGACTACAAACATAATTATAACCTGATTAATTATCATAACAAACAGGCGCGAAAATGCTTGCTGACTTTGTATTGTAAATATATACATTATATATGGGTATGGGTGACTAAAATATAATAAACAACAGTATGCATAGGCTAATATGCGTCAGCTACAGATATTTCGACAGACCGCTTATAATAATGAATTGTTGAAAGAGAGAGAGGGTGCAGATATCCGTGATGTAAACAATTTCCCATGATGCACCGCGGTAAACATTGCGTTCAGCGCCTCTGTCGGCCACTTTTGGCATTTGTTGGTAGGGAGGATTGCTCGCTTTCGCGATTTCCTTAGTTTATTTGTACAATAAATGTAGATTATTTGTAGGGTAGTAATTGTTAGGGGTCACTTGAGGCATGCTATGCTTACAGGTACCTACCCGATAGCACTATCGTTAGTGAGAGCTACAGTAGGGTCTCACATAAAACGAGTTTATGGTCGATAAACGAGGGCGTTTTATGCGATTTCGTTTTATGTGAACACAGCATTTTGGTGGCGCAATATCGTCAATGTTCACTGTAAGCGAAATTTTTTGTACAAAGCGAACGATATTTCGTACGTTTTGTACGATATTTCGGCGCTCTATATGAAAACTCCTCGGATTTGCCCCACTTTGGCGGCGGACTCGTTTTATGTGATCACATTCGTTCTGATCGAAAATTAAATATTAATATTTTAGGTCGGTCGTTTTAATCGAGACTCGTTTTATGCGAACACGTTTTATGCGGGACCCTACTGTATTTGTATTTTTTAGGCCTACTATTGTTAATGTCTTATCAGGTTGCAAATTTGATTTTAATAGAAAATTATGACACTAATTGTAGTTTCTTTATTCATCCAGAGTTTAGTCAAATTTACCAGTATGTCCCCGACTTCCCAAATTGACTAATTCCTTGAACGTGACGATAGTGCGTTATGTGTGCGATTAGTTTGCTTGGGAACCAGATTAACTTGCTCATGTAGTAATGTACACCCTATGTGGTGGATTGTGTTCTTTTATTTATAAATTATTAAATTATTATTTTGCTTAACCATTGTTTCCACATAGCGAGTTTGATTAGTTGTTTTGTCTTTTTACTGTGTTCGTATGAGTTTTGGTTTGTTTATTTTGCAAGTTTTACATTATAATTATACAGGTCTCCCTCGATTTACGATTGGGTTACGTTCCTGAAAACCCAATCTTAAATTGAAAAATCATATAACAACCCCTAAAATTAATGGGGTAAATGGGGATGCGTTCTGGGACCAGCCCAAACCCAAACACCTAAAAAACAATAAAAACATCGTAAATTGGGGCATTGGATAATGAGGAAGACCTGTATTACCTTATATAATAGTACTTTAGCTGAAGGTAGAGTAATAACTATAGATCAGACAAGAGAAGTGGTAATAAATAGGAATGAATGGAGAATGCTAGTGAATAGATAAGTGTAAATGTGGTCGTTTGGGAGAGTGGGTCGGGCGCCAATTGGACTAAATAATAGTCCGTCAGGCGCCTGGCCCTGGGAGCTGGTACAGTAAAACCTCGCCCATCCAGACTAATTGGGGGAGTAACCTGTCTGGATCTGCCGAAAGTCTGGACATATGTTCAGCCATCCAGACAAATCCAGATGGCTGAAACTTGAGTCCGGATATCTAACTTAAACAACCAGACTTAGGTTTCAGCCATCCAGACAAATCCGGATGGCTGAAACATGAGTCCGGATATCTAACTTAAACAACCAGACTTAGGTTTCAGCCATCCAGACAAATCCGGATGGCTGAAACATGAGTCCGGATATCTAACTTAAACAACCAGACTTAGGTTTCAGCCATCCAGACAAATCCGGATGGCTGACATACAAGTCTGGATATCGAACACTGCATGTAAATAATGTGTGGAAACTTGTATTTGTCTCAATCGTTTCCGGATTGACTTATATTTTTCCCAAGCCATCCAGACAAGTCTGGTTGGCTGATACATGAGTCTGGATCAAAATGTATTTCTGGATCTCTTGGGTTTCCGGATCTGAGGGCTCCGGATGGGAGGGGTTTTACTGTATATATGAAGGGTATACCTGGATGCGTGGTTGGCGGGCACTGTGGTGTGCTCCGCTGCATGTCTGCCTGCTGAGACTGGAACTTTTCCGGGAGGTCGGGTGCTGGAGTGCCCTTAGGAATCCCTGGTCTCTGGGTCTTCTCTTGGGCGACCTAGATTTGTGTGAATTTGTGTTTTTTTGTTTTTTTGTTTTTTTTTCCCTGTTCAGGCTCTTGTCTCGAGTCGGCCACCCCCAGCTAAAAGGAAAAAAAAAAGGGGGGGGGGGTGTATGTGCCAGAGTATATAGATAGATAGATATGACCTTTCCTAAGCTGCATAAAATCATATAAAATCATGTTATTTGAGGTATCGTTTAATACAGGACAAATCCCGATGGACTGGAGAGAGGCGAACATAACAGCTGTATTTAAGAAGGGAAAGAGAAATGACCCAGGAAATTATAGACCAGTCAGTTTGACAAGTGTTGTGTGTAAACTAATGGAAACGGTAATTAGAGAAGGAATAATGGAGCATATGAAATCAAACCAACTTTTCAGTGGGAGACAGTTCGGATTCTTGCCGGGGAGGTCGACGGTACTACAGCTAATTAAGGTGGTAGATGATTGGATGCAAATTCAGAAATTCTAGAGGATGGTGATGTAATAGACGTGGTATATTGTGATTTTATGAAGGCCTTCGATAAGGTCCCACATAAAAGTTAATAGAGAAAGTTAGAAGCTATAATATAGGGGAGAAATGTGTGAAATGGATAGAAGCCTTCCTGAAAGATCGGAGACAGAGGGTGCTGGTGAATGGAATAGGCTCGGGGTGGAGGGAAATTTCAAGTGGGGTTCCTCAGGGATCTGTGTTGGGACCACTACTGTTCGTTATATTTATCAACGACTTACCTGAAGTTATAACTAATGGAAGTGAGGTATACCTGTATGCGGATGACACTAAGCTGTATAGACGAGTGAGGAGTAAGGAAGATGTGGGTTTGCTTCAAGGAGATGTGGAGGGCATGAAGGGATGGTCTGAGCATTGGTTAATGCCTTTTCATCCAAAAAAATGCAAGTACAGTACTGTACATGCGGATTGGGACAAGCAAGATAAACAAGGTAGGATACAGTATGTATGAAGCGATGGAGGAAGTGAATGCAGAAAAGGATATAGGAGTAGTGATAGACAATAAGTTAAATTTCTCAGAACATTTAGCGGAAAAGATAAACAAAGCCAATAGAATTGTAGGGATGATAAGGAGGACATTTGTGTCACTTGACGAAGAAATCTTCAGGAATCTCTATACAGCGCTGGTTAGGCCGCACCTGGAATATGTGAACCAGGTGTGGGCTCCATATATGGTAAAGGATATAGAAGCAGTGGAGAAAGTGCAGAGGAGAGCTAGCAAGCTAGTACCAACGTTGAAGAACGCGGGCTATGAGCAGAGGTTGAGGACACTGGGGCTTCCGACACTGGCATATAGGAGAAAGAGAGGGGATATGATAAGAGACTTTTAACCCTCCTGGCCCGGGCTGTATCTCCAAAGGACAGGGTGGGCTACCCGGGCGATCTGGCCGAAAAACGTCTAGGCCTAGGCTACCGTATTTTGGTTAATTTTAACTGCTAGAAATTTCCCACGCATCTATAAATGTAGTGCGGTTTCCAATCTGTAGATGGCGTTGAGTAGAGCTCTCTAAGTCAACTGGTTCAGTTGTGATGACGATTTTAGTGGATAGCATTTTCAGGCTATGTTAGCAGTACGACGATCTTTTCACTACTGAAACAACGACATACAATAACAAACGAGTCTTCTCCTTCTTGTTTTCGGAGGTGCGGTGACGCAACGATCGGCTTTGTTTACATGCGTCGGACGCACAGCGTTCAGACCAAGCTGAATAGGCTTTCAAGCTTACTATCTCCTGAAAGGATACCGGGGCACCTGCCCTTATTTCGTGGTGTCATATTAAAATGACACCCGGGGAGGAAGGGTTAAGATAGTATCAGGAAAGTATGATGAGGATGTGTGTGAAAGTATCTTCTTGATGCGGGAGGGAACAAGAACGAGAGGACACTCAAAGAAAATTTACAAAGAAAGAAATAGGCTTGAGAAGGGAAAGAACTCATTTTGTGATAGAGTGGTAAATGAGTGGAACACACTGCCCCAGTATGTAGTCGATTCCGAATCAATAAGGGAGTTTGAAAGTAATCTTGATAAAGCATGAGGAAGACAAGATTTGAAGTTTGATTATAAAGTAAAAATGTTGCGTCTGCTACCGCCGCCGCCAACACCGTGAACGACTGCAGCAGTGCAAGTACTGGTACTGAGCTGGATACACAGGCCTAGTTTGCCTTTTTCCAGAGGATCTACTGTAAGAAACTGTAAGATATAACCATGACTAAATGAGACGTGACCGGTACTGTAAGGGTCTCGAGTCGGCCACCCCAAGCTAAAGAAAAAAAAAAAGGGGTATGTGCCTGAGTATTTAGATATATAGATACACTTTAGCTGGGTGATGTTGTTGTTGTTGTTCCTCAGACTGTCTGGCCGAACAGCCCCAAGGTCCCGAGCAAGGCCAAGGCCATAAACGAGCGCCCCCACAGAACCCTCCCTGCTTAACACTAATAAAGCCCTGGTGACGGAAGCCACTCCAAGGCGGGGAGCTTAGGAGGGTGCGGAAACGCCCGGGAAACCAAAGCCTCACCCAAGGCTTTGTGCCCCTCAGCAATTATGAAGGGAAAGCTGAGGGGCAAAGGAAAAATGTGACGCTTTGGCTCCCAATCTGCCAACCTCTAGGGTGGCAGTAGGGAGGTTAATCCACGGAAGAGACGCCGTCACATGAGAACTAGAAAATATATAAGTAAAAGGAACAGTCAGAGTAAGCTATGGGTATGGCAGAGATCGCTCAGCTCTCACTCTGTTAGACCAGTCCATCACCACATGACTAGAACCCAATCCTCTCAGCATCAGCTAGGAAAGGCCCTAGAAAGCCGCCTTTGGAGGGGGGATAGCTCCCCTATTTCAATTCCTTTCGGGATTGGGTACCCGCCAGCTGGGTGATGTAATGGTGGTATGTCTACAGATGATGAAGAAATGCTGTATATAATATTACTTTAGTTGGGTGATGTGATGGTGGTAGGTCTGAGGATGATAATAAGGAAGAAACCCACAACCTTTGTCATCCACTCTCATCCATCCCTAACAACCGCCCTGTGATGATGATGATGATGATGATGCAGTTTTTACTACCAGCACCCTGGTACTTCAGCACCCTGCTGAATAGCAAGGCTAGGGTGGGTGCCCTGATGAATCAGGGACTTAGTGAATAGTTGCCACAGATTGCTAGACCGCACCGTTCACCAACAGCACTGACATCTGCCAATAACTCACTGGCTGGCCCGAGGCTTGAACCGTCAACCTCACGGTTAGCAGGCGAGCGCTCTACCAATCGAGCTACGGCCTGTGTCACTTCTTATCAATGTACCGGTATTATCTTTTACAATACTACTTGGGTATGGCGGGTGCCCAACCCCGAAAGGGGTTGAAATAGGGGAGCTATCCCCCCGCCAAAGGCGGCTTTCTAGGGCCTTTCCTAGCTGTTGCTGAGAGGATTGGGTTCTAGTCATGTGGTGATGGGCTGGTCTATCAGAGTGAGAACTGAGCGATCTCTGCCATACCCATAGCTTACTCTGACTGTGCCTTTTACTTGTATATATTCTAGATCTCAAGTGATGGCGTCTTTTCCGTGGATTGACCTCCCAATCTACCAAGATTGGAAGCCAAAGCGTCACATTTTTCCTTTGCCCCTCAACTTTCTCTTCATAATTGCTGAGGGGCACAGGGCCTTGGGTGGGGCTTTGGCTTTCCGGGTGTTTCCTCACCCTCCTCAGCTCCCCGCCATGGAGTGGCTTCGGTCACTCAGGTTTATTGTGGTCGGCAGGGAGGGTTGTGTGGGGGGCACTCTGTTATGGCCTTGGCCTTGCTCGGGGCCTTGGGGCTGTTCGGCCAGGCAGCTTGGGGAACAGCAACAACAACAATACTACTTGGGTGAGGGCTGGTCTAATTCAGAGTGAGGTTTGGCATCCTTTAGCGGCTCGCTGGTGTAGTGACTAGCATCTTGGACTTCCACCCAGAAGGTCCCATGATCGCGCCCACGCTCGGCGCATTATAGATTTTTCACATGCACTGAGTCGTTACCGTCCCTCGTGAGCAAGGGGATTGGGAAATACGCCTAATCGGCCTTATTGGGTTATCCTTAGCTGGCTTACCATGCGCTAGCTTTAAGAACTATTTTGTTATTATTATTGTTATTATTATTATTATTATTATTATTATTATTATTATTATTATTATTATTATTACCCAACCTTAGCCATTTCTGTCTGTCTCTTTTACTGTACTAATTTTCCTTCTTGGTGCTCGTGAGATCGCCCGATAGGGTGGCACTGCAAAGTGGGCTGTGGATGGTGGGGGCATTGGCCCGGGGGTGCAAGCCCATGGGCTGATGATCCCTTCCCCCGCTGCCCTCTCAGAGACAGATCTCATCTCACCCCGTCTCCTTCAGGGGTCCGATCATCTGGAGCGGCTTTAGTCAACCAGACTCGGGACTGTTCGGCCAGACAGTCTGGGGAACTACAACAACAACAACAACAACAGTACTACTTTAGCTGGGTGATGTGATGGTGGTGGCTCTGAGGATGTTAATGATCAAGCACATTACAACTTCTTTTTATGAGCGTCAGTGACCCTGAGGGCAAATATATAATGAACGCATCGTCTGCTGCTGCTGAACATTGATTGAGCGAAAATACTGACTATCTCGATGTAATATATCTATTTCTATATACTCTGGCACATGCCCCTTTTTTTTTTTTTTTTTTTGAGGGTGGCCGACTCTAGATAAGAGCCCGAACAAGGACAACACATCACAAAAAAAAAAAAAAAAATCCCATAAATCTAGGGCGCCCAGGAGAAAAACCCAGAGACCTAGGCCCATTTGGGGTCCCCAGCTAAGATTTCCAGGTCCCAGATCTCCTGGAGAGGCTCCAGTTTCCGCAGGCAGACATGCAGCGGAGCGCACCACAATGCCCGCCCTCAACGGAATGTTTTGAAATATTACATAATGTTTGAAATGTTGACTATACAGTATGTTGGCGCCTATCTGCTCATCTCCAGCCTTTGCAATGGCTATCAAGACAGCACCAATGGTATTGGCTGTTGGTCCACAAGTCTACCACCATCCCCCTATTAGTGGCTTGTGTGACACACAGTAGGATGTATGGGACAGCACCAATAGTAATGGCTGTTGGTCCACAAGTCTACCACCATCACCCTATTAGTGGCTTGTATGACACACAGTAGGATGTATGGGACAGCACCAATAGTAATGGCTGTTGGTCCACAAGTCTACCACCATCACCCTATTAGTGGCTTGTATGACACACAGTAGGATGTATGGGACAGCACCAATAGTAATGGCTGTTGGTCCACAAGTCTACCACCATCCCCCTATTAGTGGCTTGTATGACACACAGTAGGATGTATGGGACAGCACCAATAGTAATGGCTGTTGGTCCACAAGTCTACCACCATCACCCTATTAGTGGCTTGTATGACACACAGTAGGATGTATGGGACAGCACCAATAGTAATGGCTGTTGGTCCACAAGTCTACCACCATCACCCTATTAGTGGCTTGTATGACACACAGTAGGATGTATGGGACAGCACCAATAGTAATGGCTGTTGGTCCACAAGTCTACCACCATCCCCCTATTAGTGGCTTGTATGACACACAGTAGGATGTATGGGACAGCACCAATAGTAATGGCTGTTGGTCCACAAGTCTACCACCATCACCCTATTAGTGGCTTGTATGACACACAGTAGGATGTATGGGACAGCACCAATAGTAATGGCTGTTGGTCCACAAGTCTACCACCATCACCCTATTAGTGGCTTGTATGACACACAGTAGGATGTATGGGACAGCACCAATAGTAATGGCTGTTGGTCCACAAGTCTACCACCATCACCCTATTAGTGGCTTGTATGGCACACAGTAGGATGTATGGGACAGCACCAATAGTAATGGCTGTTGGTCCACAAGTCTACCACCATCACCCTATTAGTGGCTTGTGTGACACACAGTAGGATGTATGGGACAGCACCAATAGTAATGGCTGTTGGTCCACAAGTCTACCACCATCACCCTATTAGTGGCTGGTATGACACACAGAGAGACTTACAATGAGAATATGTGAGTCAGGTACAAGGGGAGATAGAAGGGCAGGAAGACCCCCATTGAGATGGAGAGACTGTGTAAGAAAGTCTTTGGATGATAGAGGAATGACTATAGATCAGGCAGGGGAAGTGGTGGTGGACAGGAGTGAATGGAGAATGCTTGTGAATAGTTGAGTGAACACGTGGTCATTTGGAGTAAGGGGTCGGGCGCAAGTTGGACTAGATAATAGTCCATCAGGCGCCTGGCCCGGGGAGACGATTAATATGAAGGGTACGCCTGGAAGTGTGGTGGGAGGGCTTGTGGCTTTGGCTCCGCTGCATGTCTGCCTGCCGAGATCAGAACCTCTCCGGGTGGTCGGGGGCCAGGGGATTGCTGGAGCGACCTTGGTGACCCTGGTCTCTGGGTCTTCTCCTGGGTGACCTGGATGTGTGTGAGTTTGTGTTTTTTATCTGTGTTTATTTGTTGTTTTATGTTGTTTTTGTGTTTTCCCTGTTCTTGCTCTGTCTTGAGTCGGCTACCCCCAAAATGGGGATTGGGCCTGAGCATATAGATAGATGACACACAGTAGGATGTATGAGACAGCACCAATAGTAATGGCTGTTGGTCCACAAGTCTACCACCATCACCCTATTAGTGGCTTGTGTGACACACAGTAGGATGTATGGGACAGCACCAATAGTAATGGCTGTTGATCCACAAGTCTACCACCATCACCCTATTAGTGGCTTGTATGACACAGAGTAGGATGTATGAGACAGCACCAATAGTAATGGCTGTTGGTCCACAAGTCTACCACCATCACCCTATTAGTGGCTTGTGTGACACACAGTAGGATGTATGGGACAGCACCAATAGTAATGGCTGTTGATCCACAAGTCTACCACCATCCCCCTATTAGTGGCTTGTATGACACACAGTAGGATGTATGGGACAGCACCAATAGTAATGGCTGTTGGTCCACAAGTCTACCACCATCCCCCTATTAGTGGCTTGTATGACACACAGTAGGATGTATGGGACAGCGCCAATAGTAATGGCTGTTTGGTCCACAAGTCTACCACCATCACCCTATTAGTGGCTTGTATGACACACAGTAGGATGTATGGGACAGCACCAATAGTAATGGCTGTTGGTCCACAAGTCTACCACCATCACCCTATTAGTGGCTTGTGTGACACACAGTAGGATGTATGGGACAGCACCAATAGTAATGGCTGTTGGTCCACAAGTCTACCACCATCACCCTATTAGTGGCTGGTATGACACACAGAGAGACTTACAATGAGAATATGTGAGTCAGGTACAAGGGGAGATAGAAGGGCAGGAAGACCCCCATTGAGATGGAGAGACTGTGTAAGAAAGTCTTTGGATGATAGAGGAATGACTATAGATCAGGCAGGGGAAGTGGTGGTGGACAGGAGTGAATGGAGAATGCTTGTGAATAGTTGAGTGAACACGTGGTCATTTGGAGTAAGGGGTCGGGCGCAAGTTGGACTAGATAATAGTCCATCAGGCGCCTGGCCCGGGGAGACGATTAATATGAAGGGTGCGCCTGGAAGTGTGGTGGGAGGGCTTGTGGCTTTGGCTCCGCTGCATGTCTGCCCGCCGAGATCAGAACCTCTCCGGGTGGTCGGGGGCCAGGGGATTGCTGGAGCGACCTGGGTGACCCTGGTCTCTGGGTCTTCTCCTGGGTGACCTGGATGTGTGTGAGTTTGTGTTTATTTGTTGTTTTATGTTGTTTTTGTGTTTTCCCTGTTCTTGCTCTGTCTTGAGTCGGCTACCCCCAAAATGGGGATTGGGCCTGAGCATATAGATAGATGACACACAGTAGGATGTATGAGACAGCACCAATAGTAATGGCTGTTGGTCCACAAGTCTACCACCATCACCCTATTAGTGGCTTGTGTGACACACAGTAGGATGTATGGGACAGCACCAATAGTAATGGCTGTTGATCCACAAGTCTACCACCATCACCCTATTAGTGGCTTGTATGACACACAGTAGGATGTATGAGACAGCACCAATAGTAATGGCTGTTGGTCCACAAGTCTACCACCATCACCCTATTAGTGGCTTGTGTGACACACAGTAGGATGTATGGGACAGCACCAATAGTAATGGCTGTTGATCCACAAGTCTACCACCATCCCCCTATTAGTGGCTTGTATGACACACAGTAGGATGTATGGGACAGCACCAATAGTAATGGCTGTTGGTCCACAAGTCTACCACCATCCCCCTATTAGTGGCTTGTATGACACACAGTAGGATGTATGGGACAGCGCCAATAGTAATGGCTGTTTGGTCCACAAGTCTACCACCATCACCCTATTAGTGGCTTGTATGACACACAGTAGGATGTATGGGACAGCACCAATAGTAATGGCTGTTGGTCCACAAGTCTACCTCCATCCCCCTATTAGTGGCTTGTGTGACACACAGTAGGATGTATGGGACAGCACCAATAGTAATGGCTGTTGGTCCACAAGTCTACCACCATCACCCTATTAGTGGCTTGTATGACACACACAGTAGGATGTATGGGACAGCACCAATAGTAATGGCTGTTGGTCCACAAGTCTACCACCATCACCCTATTAGTGGCTTGTATGACACACAGTAGGATGTATGGGACAGCACCAATAGTAATGGCTGTTGGTCCACAAGTCTACCACCATCACCCTATTAGTGGCTTGTATGACACACAGTAGGATGTATGGGACAGCACCAATAGTAATGGCTGTTGGTCCACAAGTCTACCACCATCCCCCTATTAGTGGCTTGTATGACACACAGTAGGATGTATGGGACAGCACCAATAGTAATGGCTGTTGGTCCACAAGTCTACCACCATCACCCTATTAGTGGCTTGCATGACACACAGTAGGATGTATGGGACAGCACCAATAGTAATGGCTGTTGGTCCACAAGTCTACCACCATCACCCTATTAGTGGCTTGTATGACACACAGTAGGATGTATGGGACAGCACCAATAGTAATGGCTGTTGGTCCACAAGTCTACCACCATCACCCTATTAGTGGCTTGTATGACACACAGTAGGATGTATGGGACAGCACCAATAGTAATGGCTGTTGGTCCACAAGTCTACCACCATCACCCTATTAGTGGCTTGTGTGACACACAGTAGGATGTATGGGACAGCACCAATAGTAATGGCTGTTGGTCCACAAGTCTACCACCATCACCCTATTAGTGGCTGGTATGACACACAGAGAGACTTACAATGAGAATATGTGAGTCAGGTACAAGGGGAGATAGAAGGGCAGGAAGACCCCCATTGAGATGGAGAGACTGTGTAAGAAAGTCTTTGGATGATAGAGGAATGACTATAGATCAGGCAGGGGAAGTGGTGGTGGACAGGAGTGAATGGAGAATGCTTGTGAATAGTTGAGTGAACACGTGGTCATTTGGAGTAAGGGGTCGGGCGCAAGTTGGACTAGATAATAGTCCATCAGGCGCCTGGCCCGGGGAGACGATTAATATGAAGGGTACGCCTGGAAGTGTGGTGGGAGGGCTTGTGGCTTTGGCTCCGCTGCATGTCTGCCTGCCGAGATCAGAACCTCTCCGGGAGGTCCGGGGCCAGGAGATTGCTGGAGCGACCTTGGTGACCCTGGTCTCTGGGTCTTCTCCTGGGTGACCTGGATGTGTGTAAGTTTGTGTTTTTTATCTGTGTTTATTTGTTGTTTTATGTTGTTTTTGTGTTTTCCCTGTTCTTGCTCTGTCTTGAGTCGGCTACCCCCAAAATGGGGATTGGGCCTGAGCATATAGATAGATGACACACAGTAGGATGTATGAGACAGCACCAATAGTAATGGCTGTTGGTCCACAAGTCTACCACCATCACCCTATTAGTGGCTTGTGTGACACACAGTAGGATGTATGGGACAGCACCAATAGTAATGGCTGTTGATCCACAAGTCTACCACCATCACCCTATTAGTGGCTTGTATGACACACAGTAGGATGTATGGGACAGCACCAATAGTAATGGCTGTTGGTCCACAAGTCTACCACCATCCCCCTATTAGTGGCTTGTATGACACACAGTAGGATGTATGGGACAGCGCCAATAGTAATGGCTGTTTGGTCCACAAGTCTACCACCATCACCCTATTAGTGGCTTGTATGACACACAGTAGGATGTATGGGACAGCACCAATAGTAATGGCTGTTGGTCCACAAGTCTACCACCATCACCCTATTAGTGGCTTGTGTGACACACAGTAGGATGTATGGGACAGCACCAATAGTAATGGCTGTTGGTCCACAAGTCTACCACCATCACCCTATTAGTGGCTGGTATGACACACAGAGAGACTTACAATGAGAATATGTGAGTCAGGTACAAGGGGAGATAGAAGGGCAGGAAGACCCCCATTGAGATGGAGAGACTGTGTAAGAAAGTCTTTGGATGATAGAGGAATGACTATAGATCAGGCAGGGGAAGTGGTGGTGGACAGGAGTGAATGGAGAATGCTTGTGAATAGTTGAGTGAACACGTGGTCATTTGGAGTAAGGGGTCGGGCGCAAGTTGGACTAGATAATAGTCCATCAGGCGCCTGGCCCGGGGAGACGATTAATATGAAGGGTGCGCCTGGAAGTGTGGTGGGAGGGCTTGTGGCTTTGGCTCCGCTGCATGTCTGCCCGCCGAGATCAGAACCTCTCCGGGTGGTCGGGGGCCAGGGGATTGCTGGAGCGACCTGGGTGACCCTGGTCTCTGGGTCTTCTCCTGGGTGACCTGGATGTGTGTGAGTTTGTGTTTATTTGTTGTTTTATGTTGTTTTTGTGTTTTCCCTGTTCTTGCTCTGTCTTGAGTCGGCTACCCCCAAAATGGGGATTGGGCCTGAGCATATAGATAGATGACACACAGTAGGATGTATGAGACAGCACCAATAGTAATGGCTGTTGGTCCACAAGTCTACCACCATCACCCTATTAGTGGCTTGTGTGACACACAGTAGGATGTATGGGACAGCACCAATAGTAATGGCTGTTGATCCACAAGTCTACCACCATCACCCTATTAGTGGCTTGTATGACACACAGTAGGATGTATGAGACAGCACCAATAGTAATGGCTGTTGGTCCACAAGTCTACCACCATCACCCTATTAGTGGCTTGTGTGACACACAGTAGGATGTATGGGACAGCACCAATAGTAATGGCTGTTGATCCACAAGTCTACCACCATCCCCCTATTAGTGGCTTGTATGACACACAGTAGGATGTATGGGACAGCACCAATAGTAATGGCTGTTGGTCCACAAGTCTACCACCATCCCCCTATTAGTGGCTTGTATGACACACAGTAGGATGTATGGGACAGCGCCAATAGTAATGGCTGTTTGGTCCACAAGTCTACCACCATCACCCTATTAGTGGCTTGTATGACACACAGTAGGATGTATGGGACAGCACCAATAGTAATGGCTGTTGGTCCACAAGTCTACCTCCATCCCCCTATTAGTGGCTTGTGTGACACACAGTAGGATGTATGGGACAGCACCAATAGTAATGGCTGTTGGTCCACAAGTCTACCACCATCACCCTATTAGTGGCTTGTATGACACACAGTAGGATGTATGGGACAGCACCAATAGTAATGGCTGTTGGTCCACAAGTCTACCACCATCACCCTATTAGTGGCTTGTATGACACACAGTAGGATGTATGGGACAGCACCAATAGTAATGGCTGTTGGTCCACAAGTCTACCACCATCACCCTATTAGTGGCTTGTATGACACACAGTAGGATGTATGGGACAGCACCAATAGTAATGGCTGTTGGTCCACAAGTCTACCACCATCCCCCTATTAGTGGCTTGTATGACACACAGTAGGATGTATGGGACAGCACCAATAGTAATGGCTGTTGGTCCACAAGTCTACCACCATCACCCTATTAGTGGCTTGCATGACACACAGTAGGATGTATGGGACAGCACCAATAGTAATGGCTGTTGGTCCACAAGTCTACCACCATCACCCTATTAGTGGCTTGTATGACACACAGTAGGATGTATGGGACAGCACCAATAGTAATGGCTGTTGGTCCACAAGTCTACCACCATCACCCTATTAGTGGCTTGTATGACACACAGTAGGATGTATGGGACAGCACCAATA
The DNA here is from genome assembly GCA_032716605.1 of Paralithodes platypus. Taxonomy (NCBI): domain Eukaryota; kingdom Metazoa; phylum Arthropoda; class Malacostraca; order Decapoda; family Lithodidae; genus Paralithodes; species Paralithodes platypus. Next base: position 3,847,551 of record CM064547.1, on the reverse strand, counting down.
GTAATGGCTGTTGGTCCACAAGTCTACCACCATCACCCTATTAGTGGCTTGTGTGACACACAGTAGGATGTATGGGACAGCACCAATAGTAATGGCTGTTGGTCCACAAGTCTACCACCATCACCCTATTAGTGGCTGGTATGACACACAGAGAGACTTACAATGAGAATATGTGAGTCAGGTACAAGGGGAGATAGAAGGGCAGGAAGACCCCCATTGAGATGGAGAGACTGTGTAAGAAAGTCTTTGGATGATAGAGGAATGACTATAGATCAGGCAGGGGAAGTGGTGGTGGACAGGAGTGAATGGAGAATGCTTGTGAATAGTTGAGTGAACACGTGGTCATTTGGAGTAAGGGGTCGGGCGCAAGTTGGACTAGATAATAGTCCATCAGGCGCCTGGCCCGGGGAGACGATTAATATGAAGGGTACGCCTGGAAGTGTGGTGGGAGGGCTTGTGGCTTTGGCTCCGCTGCATGTCTGCCTGCCGAGATCAGAACCTCTCCGGGTGGTCGGGTGCCAGGGGATTGCTGGAGCGACCTTGGTGACCCTGGTCTCTGGGTCTTCTCCTGGGTGACCTGGATGTGTGTGAGTTTGTGTTTTTTATCTGTGTTTATTTGTTGTTTTATGTTGTTTTTGTGTTTTCCCTGTTCTTGCTCTGTCTTGAGTCGGCTACCCCCAAAATGGGGATTGGGCCTGAGCATATAGATAGATGACACACAGTAGGATGTATGAGACAGCACCAATAGTAATGGCTGTTGGTCCACAAGTCTACCACCATCACCCTATTAGTGGCTTGTGTGACACACAGTAGGATGTATGGGACAGCACCAATAGTAATGGCTGTTGATCCACAAGTCTACCACCATCACCCTATTAGTGGCTTGTATGACACAGAGTAGGATGTATGAGACAGCACCAATAGTAATGGCTGTTGGTCCACAAGTCTACCACCATCACCCTATTAGTGGCTTGTGTGACACACAGTAGGATGTATGGGACAGCACCAATAGTAATGGCTGTTGATCCACAAGTCTACCACCATCCCCCTATTAGTGGCTTGTATGACACACAGTAGGATGTATGGGACAGCACCAATAGTAATGGCTGTTGGTCCCCAAGTCTACCACCATCCCCTATTAGTGGCTTGTATGACACACAGTAGGATGTATGGGACAGCGCCAATAGTAATGGCTGTTTGGTCCACAAGTCTACCACCATCACCCTATTAGTGGCTTGTATGACACACAGTAGGATGTATGGGACAGCACCAATAGTAATGGCTGTTGGTCCACAAGTCTACCACCATCACCCTATTAGTGGCTTGTGTGACACACAGTAGGATGTATGGGACAGCACCAATAGTAATGGCTGTTGGTCCACAAGTCTACCACCATCACCCTATTAGTGGCTGGTATGACACACAGAGAGACTTACAATGAGAATATGTGAGTCAGGTACAAGGGGAGATAGAAGGGCAGGAAGACCCCCATTGAGATGGAGAGACTGTGTAAGAAAGTCTTTGGATGATAGAGGAATGACTATAGATCAGGCAGGGGAAGTGGTGGTGGACAGGAGTGAATGGAGAATGCTTGTGAATAGTTGAGTGAACACGTGGTCATTTGGAGTAAGGGGTCGGGCGCAAGTTGGACTAGATAATAGTCCATCAGGCGCCTGGCCCGGGAGACGATAATATGAAGGGTGCGCCTGGAAGTGTGGTGGGAGGGCTTGTGGCTTTGGCTCCGCTGCATGTCTGCCCGCCGAGATCAGAACCTCTCCGGGTGGTCGGGGGCCAGGGGATTGCTGGAGCGACCTGGGTGACCCTGGTCTCTGGGTCTTCTCCTGGGTGACCTGGATGTGTGTGAGTTTGTGTTTATTTGTTGTTTTATGTTGTTTTTGTGTTTTCCCTGTTCTTGCTCTGTCTTGAGTCGGCTACCCCCAAAATGGGGATTGGGCCTGAGCATATAGATAGATGACACACAGTAGGATGTATGAGACAGCACCAATAGTAATGGCTGTTGGTCCACAAGTCTACCACCATCACCCTATTAGTGGCTTGTGTGACACACAGTAGGATGTATGGGACAGCACCAATAGTAATGGCTGTTGATCCACAAGTCTACCACCATCACCCTATTAGTGGCTTGTATGACACACAGTAGGATGTATGAGACAGCACCAATAGTAATGGCTGTTGGTCCACAAGTCTACCACCATCACCCTATTAGTGGCTTGTGTGACACACAGTAGGATGTATGGGACAGCACCAATAGTAATGGCTGTTGATCCACAAGTCTACCACCATCCCCCTATTAGTGGCTTGTATGACACACAGTAGATGTATGGGACAGCACCAATTAATGGCTGTTGGTCCACAAGTCTACCACCATCCCCCTATTAGTGGCTTGTATGACACACAGTAGGATGTATGGGACAGCGCCAATAGTAATGGCTGTTTGGTCCACAAGTCTACCACCATCACCCTATTAGTGGCTTGTATGACACACAGTAGGATGTATGGGACAGCACCAATAGTAATGGCTGTTGGTCCACAAGTCTACCTCCATCCCCCTATTAGTGGCTTGTGTGACACACAGTAGGATGTATGGGACAGCACCAATAGTAATGGCTGTTGGTCCACAAGTCTACCACCATCACCCTATTAGTGGCTGGTATGACACACAGAGAGACTTACAATGAGAATATGTGAGTCAGGTACAAGGGGAGATAGAAGGGCAGGAAGACCCCCATTGAGATGGAGAGACTGTGTAAGAAAGTCTTTGGATGATAGAGGAATGACTATAGATCAGGCAGGGGAAGTGGTGGTGGACAGGAGTGAATGGAGAATGCTTGTGAATAGTTGAGTGAACACGTGGTCATTTGGAGTAAGGGGTCGGGCGCAAGTTGGACTAGATAATAGTCCATCAGGCGCCTGGTCCAGGGAGACGATTTATATGAAGGGTGCGCCTGGAAGTGTGGTGGGAGGGCTTGTGGCTTTGGCTCCGCTGCATGTCTGCCTGCCGAGATCAGAACCTCTCCGGGTGGTCGGGGGCCAGGGGATTGCTGGAGCGACCTTGGTGACCCTGGTCTCTGGGTCTTCTCCTGGGTGACTTGGATGTGTGTGAGTTTGTGTTTTTTATCTGTGTTTATTTGTTGTTTTATGTTGTTTTTGTGTTTTCCCTGTTCTTGCTCTGTCTTGAGTCGGCTACCCCCAAAATGGGGATTGGGCCTGAGCATATAGATAGATGACACAGAGTAGGATGTATGAGACAGCACCAATAGTAATGACTGTTGGTCCACAAGTCTACCACCATCACCCTATTAGTGGCTTGTGTGACACACAGTAGGATGTATGGGACAGCACCAATAGTAATGGCTGTTGATCCACAAGTCTACCACCATCACCCTATTAGTGGCTTGTATGACACACAGTAGGATGTATGAGACAGCACCAATAGTAATGGCTGTTGGTCCACAAGTCTACCACCATCACCCTATTAGTGGCTTGTGTGACACACAGTAGGATGTATGGGACAGCACCAATAGTAATGGCTGTTGATCCACAAGTCTACCACCATCCCCCTATTAGTGGCTTGTATGACACACAGTAGGATGTATGGGACAGCACCAATAGTAATGGCTGTTGGTCCACAAGTCTACCACCATCCCCCTATTAGTGGCTTGTATGACACACAGTAGGATGTATGGGACAGCGCCAATAGTAATGGCTGTTTGGTCCACAAGTCTACCACCATCACCCTATTAGTGGCTTGTATGACACACAGTAGGATGTATGGGACAGCACCAATAGTAATGGCTGTTGGTCCACAAGTCTACCACCATCCCCCTATTAGTGGCTTGTATGACACACAGTAGGATGTATGGGACAGCACCAATAGTAATGGCTGTTGGTCCACAAGTCTACCACCATCACCCTATTAGTGGCTTGTATGACACACAGTAGGATGTATGGGACAGCACCGATAGTAATGGCTGTTGGTCCACAAGTCTACCACCATCACCCTATTAGTGGCTGGTATGACACACAGTAGGATGTATGGGACAGCACCGATAGTAATGGCTGTTGGTCCACAAGTTACCACCATCCCCCTATTAGTGGCTTGTATGACACACAGTAGGATTTATGGGACAGCGCCAATAGTATTGGCTGTTGGTCCACAAGTCTACCACCATCACCCTATTAGTGGCTTGTATGACACAGTAGGATGTATGGACCATTTTTTTTTTTTTTTCCTCCACCCCCTTACTGCCTGGGGGTAAATATGTATCTAATTTATTTACCCTTTCTGTACCTGCGACATCTTTGCTATTGGATTTCAGCTACTGTACATTTAAACAATTTTATGAAGTTTAGGAAGGATACGTGTTACCTAAAAGGATTAATTGAGATAGTCTGTTGCCTTTTAATGGGTAACCGTCCTTTGTAAGGTGAATAAAATCGTCCAACATTTGCCAGAATATAATGAAAAGGATGTCATCGGTACTGAACGGGTTAATGAGGCTCTACTGTATTAACATCCTATTACTGTATGTGCATTTTTATTGATTTAGTGTGCTAATTAGAGCACCAGGTACAAATTGGCTATGTATATACACTACTCAGGCACATACCTCATATCTAGGGGTGGCCGACATGAGATATAGCCCAAACAGAAACATTTAAAGTTCCTATTCTCGGGGTCCGGTACCACTTTCGTTTTCCCTTGCCAGTTTCTATTTCTTGTCGAGTAGGAGAATTATACAGTACAAGGGGAGGAGGATCTATAGCCCCCTGGCCCCTATAGCTGTAGGATAATGTATTTAGGGTAGAATAGGGTGAGAGCTGGTCCTATCCAGAGTGAGGTTTGGCATCCTCTACCCAACCTTAGCTGTTTCTGTCTCTTTTACTGTCCTGCTTTTCTTTCTGGGGACAGGGGGCTAGGAATCCTTCTCCCCTTGTATAGTTATCATACTCAACGAGACAGAGAAACAGGCGAGAGAACGCCAAAGTGGTCTCGGACCCTGAGAATAGGAACTTTAAATGTTGTTTCTGTTCGGGCTTTGTCTTGTTTCGGCCACCCCTAGCAATGGGGTATGTGCCTGAGTATATACATACATACAGAATAGCCAATACAAATTGGCTGTTCCACCCTCGTTAAATTATCCTGTAGCTAACCTAGAACCTTCCACCCAAACAGGAGGCCCTAATTCGCAAGATCTTGGCCAAGCCCTTCAAGATTCCCATCGCCAACTTTGTCAGCCAGGGAGGGTACGGGCGTGGGCTGGGCGTTCAGCGCGGCGGGGTGAGAAGACCGCTACACGACCCGGATGAACCTGGGGCGCTGGTTCTCTACAATCCACCACAACTCTCCGCTACTGAGAAGTTGACGGCTAATTTGTAAGTTTTGGGGGGAATTTGTAAGTTTTTGTTACTTCTTTGGTTCTCTTATATGCTTTACTATATTCTTTTTCATTCACACTCTCGCGCTCTCTCTCTCTCTCGCTCTCGCTCTCGCTCGCTCGCTCGCTCTCTCTCTCTCTCTCTCTCTCTCTCTCTCTCTCTCTCTCTCTCTCTCTCTCTCTCTCTCTCTCTCCCTCTCTCTCTCTCTCCTCCTCCTCTCTCTCTCTTTCTTTCTCTCCTCTTTCTCTTCTTCTTTCTTTCTCTTTTCTTTCTTTCTTTCTTTCTTTCTCTCTTTCTCTCTCTCTCTCTCTCTCTCTCTCTCTCTCTCACCTGTTTTGGTTTGTTTATTTTTCAATTATATTTTGACATTTTGAACTGTAGTATGCTGTATATTATGTTAGAGAGTCAGAAACGAGAGAGGTACGTGGAGAGAAAGAGAGTAGTGAAGGAAAGTAAGAGAAGAGTAGATGAGGAATTTGGAAGAATCTGGGTGTAAAATGGAGGGAGTGTAAGAAACTGTTCTGGAAAGAAGTCAAGAAAGTTAGGGAAGGTAGCAAGGGAAACAGTAAGGGTGTGAAAGATAAGAATGGGAGAATGCTAGCAGAGAAGCAAGAGAGAGTCGAAAGATGGAGGGAGTACTTCAACGAGTTGCTAAACGTAAGGAATGGAGCGCCAGCACACATAATTGGATGGGGTATGGAGATACAAGAAGAGAAGTAGTGGAGGAGGAGGTCAGAAGTGTGGGAAGCCATGAAAAGAGTGAAGTTGAGGAAAGCACCAGGAACAAATGGAGTGTGTGGGGAAATGCTGAGGTATGATGGTGAGATAGTGATCGAATGGGTATGGAAAATGTGCAAACTAGCATAGGAGAAGGGGAGTGCACCTGATGACTGGAAGACAGGCATAATAGTCCCCCTATATAAGGGTAAAGGGGAAAGAGGAGTGTGTGGTAACCACCGAGGAAGATGTCTTCTAAGCGTAGTAGGGAAGGTGTACAGTAGGGTAGTGATTGAGAGAGTGAGAGCGAGAACGGAGTAATGGATAGGTGACGAGCAGGGTGGTTTTAGGAAGGGAAGAGGATGTGTACTTGTGTAGATCAGATTTTTACCCTGAATTGTGTTGTGGAGAAATATCTGGAGAAACAACAAAAGGTGCATGTTGCGTTTATGGACTTGGAGAAGGCCTATGACAGAGTGGATAGAGAAGGTATGTGGAAAGTTCTTACAATATACGGAGTGGATGGCAAGTTGCTGAAAGCAGTGAAGAGCATGTATGAGGGTGCAAAGGCGGCAGTACGTGTGGAGCATGAGCAGAGCGAGTTCTTTTACCTGAATGTTGGGTTGAAACAGGGGTGTGTGATGTCTCCATGGTTGTTTACTGTATATATGGATGGAGTCATGAAAGAGATACTGGGAAGAGCAGTGGATGTTGGTGTATCGCTGATAAGGGAGGGAAATGAGTGGAAGCTACCTGTACTGCTGTTTGCTGATGATACAGTTCTGATGAGCGATAATGAATGGGAGTTCCAGGGTCTGGTAAATGTGTTTGGTACAGTGTGCGAAAAACGGAATCTGAAGGTAAATGCGGAGAAGAGCAAGGTTATGGTCTTCGAGAGGGGTGAAGCCACAGAGTGTGAGGTGAAGTTGAACGGTCAGGCTATGGAGATTGTCAGCTCATTTAAGTATCTGGCCAGTGTGTTGAGTAAAGATGGGACTATGGATGAAGAAGTGCGGGAGAGGGTGCAACAGGGGAAGAGGGTTGTAGGAACGTTGAAAGCAGTAACAAGAAATAGGGTGGTCAGTATGGAAGTGAAGTCCTTGCATGACAGTGTGGTAATCCCGACACTGACTTACGGAAGAGAAGCATGGACGTTCGAGAAGAGACTCGACCAAGAGTGAGCGCGGTGGAAATGAGTTAGCCTAATTAAGAAGTGTGTGCGGAGTTACATGGAGGGATAGACAGACGAATGAGGAAGTAAGAAGGTGTGGTGTGGAGGTAGATGTGCTGGAAAGTGTGAAAAGGAACAACTTGAGATGGTTCGGCCATATGGAAAGTATGGAAAGCGAGAGAATCTCTAAGAGGGTGTACGAGAGCGAGGTGGAAGGACAGAGAGGGAGAGGTAGACCGAACGAGAGGTTGTTGTTGTTGTTGTTGTTCCCCAAGCTGCCTGGCCGAACAGCCCCAAGGCCCCGAGCAATTCCAAGGCCATAACCGAGCGCCCCCACAGAACCCTCCCCGCCGACCACAATAAAGCCTGGGTGACCGAAGCCACTCCATGGCGGGTAGTTGAGGAGGGTGCGGAAACGCCCGGGAAACCAAAGCCCCACCCAGGGCCCTGTGCCCCTCAGCAATTATGAAGAGAAAGTTGAGGGGCAAGGGAAAAATGTGACGCTTTGGCTTCCAATCTTGGTAGATTGGGAGGTCAATCCACGGAAGAGATGCCGTCACTTGAGATCTAGAAAATATATAAGTTAAAGGAACAGTCAGAGTAAGCTATGGGTATGGCAGAGATTGCTCAGCTCTCACTCTGATAGACCAGCCCATCACCACATGACTAGAACCCAATCCTCTCAGCATCAGCTAGGAAAGGCCCTAGAAAGCCGCCTCTGGCGGGGGGATAGCTCCCCTATTTCAACCCCTATCGGGGTTGGGCAGCCGCCCAACGAGAGGTGGAAGGATGGAGTGAGGAAGTATAGGTAGTGTAGGTAGTAGGGGTAGGCAGCCCCGCCCAGGGAAGTACTACCGCCAAGGTTTCGGGAGACTCAGGGAATAGCCTGAATTCCATTTTCTCTCCCAGGCCTTGGTAGCTGGATACATATCTTTCTGCCTCACACATCAGGGGTATCAGGAAAACCCTCTTTATATAACATACACATCCAACTTCACGACACTGCCCTACATTGCTATCCTCTATCCATAAAACACTACTCTTCCCACTACATATCATACATGTAACACCATACACCTTACCCAATAAACATGGCAGTACAATTGTTAAGAGCAAACCTGGTGGTCCCTCGGATATCCACCCCCGGCAGGGTTGGGTCATTGACACAGGGCCCTCCCGGTCGTCATCATGCAACTGTGTCAAGAGCATTGCAACGTCCCAAAGCTGCTCGTCGGTGCAGCTTTTTCTTTAGCAATATAAGGGGACTTCACTCTAACATCAATTCTGTACACCAATTTCTTCAAGCAGAATCCCCTACTCTCCTTTTTTTGACAGAGACTCAAGTAACATCCACATCTGACACATCTAGATTTAATTTTCCAGGTTATCAACTGCTCCAAAATTTCAGACCTAAAGGAGGTGTATGTTGCTTCGCAAAATCTGAAATTGCCCTGGAGGAGGTTACTAGTTTCAATTGTCCCTATTTTGATTATTCTATATACAAATTAATTTCTGCTGGTAAATTTAAATACATATGTTGCATCTACCATTCCCCAAATACTCCTCCAGAGCAAAGTCTTTTTGATTCTCTGTCCTCACAACTCCGTGTCCTCAACTTAAATGCTTCTTCTGAAATCACTGTGTTACCTACTGGACTTATTTTTAACAACCAATTCAGAAAATTATGATGTTACAGTGAGGTCCCCGCTTGGATCTTCTGATCACTGTCTGATACAGGCCACCTGTCTATCACCTACCACACCTTCCCACTCTGAACCTGTTTTGGTGACTAAATGGCATTACGATAGGGCAGACTGGGAGGGTCTTCAAGGTTTCTTTATTGATATTCCCTGGACCTCTTTCTTTTCTAATGATGCACACTCCACCTTGAGCCACATACAAGATTTTGTAAAAATTGGAATGGAAACTTTTATTCCTCATCAAAAGTACAGTAAAAGATCTAATTCACCTAAATGGTTTGACCATAATTGTGCTAGAGTAACTGAACAAAAGTAATAGCCTACAATGCATACACAAGATCAAAAACACATGAAGCCTTTAATTACTTTAGAAACATCAGAAATCATGCCAAAACTGTATTAAACCTAACTAAATCAAACTTTCTCCACAAGCAGGCAAATAAACTTCTAAATAATCCAAATGATAACAAAATATTTTGGTCTACTCTTAACTCATTTAAATCCAACTTCACTACTGCTTCATCCATTCCACCATTAAACCGACTGGCAATCTTGTAAGTGACCCACGAGGTAAAGCTAACCTTCTTGCGGATATTTTCTCCACCAACTCAACCTTAGATGAAATAAATCAAGATGTCCCTGTACTTAATTTTAATTCGCCTGAAATTCCCTCACTTAAGATCCACACCAGACATGTCAAAACTATTTTGCAGAATCTCTCGGTAGATAAGGCTCCTGGTCCAGATGAAATTCCTCCAATAGTACTTAAGAATTGCTCCTTGGTGCTCGCTCCTGTATTGGCAAAAATTTTCCGTCTGTGTACTCATACCTCATGCTTCCCAGTACCCTGGAAAGAAGCAAACATCCATCCAGTTCCTAAAAAAGGTGCCTCTTCAGATCCATCAAACTACAGACCAATAGCTATAACTTCCACTCTTGGTAAAGTCTTTGAAATTATATTAAATAATCACATAATTAAGCATCTTGAGAATAATAAATTAATCAGTGATAGGCAATATGGTTTTAGACGATGTCGATCAACTGCAGACATGCTTTGCCTTCTTACGCATCAAATCAACCAAGCTACAGACCAACATGGTGAAACACATACAATAGCACTGGATATATCATGGCATTTGATAGAGTCTGGCATCAATCCTTATTGTCGAAGATGTCACACTACGGCCTTGCATCATTAGTTCCACTAATTTCTTCTTATCTTCATAACAGAAAAATACGTGTAATGGTAGATGGCCTTTATTCTCAATTTCACTCAATAAATGCTGGTGTTCCCCAGGGATCAGTTTTGGCCCCAATTCTGTTCCTCATTCATATCAATGATCTCATATCTACCACTCATAATCCAATACATTCCTACGCAGATGACTCAACACTCCACAGTTCCTTCACATTTACCAATTCTTTCACCCAACCCGATCTTATAAATTCAAAAATAAACACTGCAATTTCTCTGAACCAGGACCTTTCTAGAATTAATGGATGGGGACAAAAGAATCTAGTTTCCTTTAATGCACAGAAAACCAAGTACATTCAATTTTCTAACCGACAGAATCTCACTGACTCCCATATATTTTTTAATGATGTAAATATTCCCACTTCCCCTAGTATTGACATTCTCGGTGTAACATTAACTACTAACTTGAGCTGGACACATTATGTTAGAAGCATTGCTAAGAATGCCTCTAAAAAACTGGGACTCCTGTACAGAGTTCGAGAATTCTTCACTGGCGAACAGTTGGCCGTGATATATAAAAGTCATGTGCGTTCTCAGATGGATTACTGTTCACCTCTGTGGGGTGGAAGTGGAGTGGTTGCATTGAGGCAGTTGGACAAAATTCAAAATAAAGCTATTAGATTAATCAATAACCCTGCAATCACACAGGACCTTCCTACATTATCCATACGAAGAAACGTTGCATCCCTTGCATTATTCTACAGATATTTTCACAGCAATTGTTCCGAGGAACTTGCTTCAATTGTGCCGCCTCTCCACATCTTTCCCCGTAGAACTAGGGCAGCTGAGAGCGCCCATGAATTTACACTTTCTCCTCCACAATGCAGAACTTCTGCTTATCAGAATTCATTTATCCCCAGAGCTACTACTCTTTGGAATTCACTTCCCTCGAATTGCTTTCCACAAACTTACAATCTACAAATGTTTAAATCCAGTTGTTACAAACATTTTATGAATGGAGGATGCCTTTAGGCACATGGACCTTTTTGTTTTATCTGTGTTTTTCCTTCCTCCGTTCATTGTCTCTTTAAAAAAAAAAAAAAAAAAAAAAATATGGATGAAGGCGGTGCTGGTTTGGAGGAGGGGCATCGACTGACTGGGGACAGAGATGGATGGGGGCGGTTCGTTCGTGGCCACCCCTTCGGGGATCACGGCATCAGGCAATAGATAGATACATACATAACATTTTAAGACTGAGTGTTCCACACATACGTGCAGTTAGATAGAAAGATAGATGTTTGATATTTTGTACTGTAGCCTACTATGCTTTATCATGTTTTGCTACCTCTCACATAAACATTACACTATTCAGTTTGCAGTTGGGTCTGAGTACATGATTAGATTAATTCCTATTATCACCAACCCACCAATTATCTTAAAAATAAACCAAATTAAAGAAATCAATGAAACTAATGAATACATGTGGCACTCCAAGGATTCCAACCTAGGATACTCTCACCGAAATTCCGCGCACTAACAATTACACTATCAAGACAGTACTCGACAAATGGATATCAATCGTAGTCATGTACCGGTACTTAACCTTTAACTGTCTTGGTGGTGTAATGGTCAGAGTGTTTAAAATCTGAATGTGGTATAAGTAACACCCCATTCTTAACATTAATCATCAATTACAAACCCCAATGCACTTGAATAAACTAATGAAAGGATATGGTCCTCCTGGGATTCGAACTTGGGACACCACACCCAGAACATAGCATCTAAACCATTACCTGTACACCACCAACACAGTTATTGTGGTAACCCAGGTTCAAATCCCGGGAGAATCACATGTATATACTCAGGCCCAATCCCCACTTTTCCCTTTTTTAACTGGTTTTTTGGTGGGGGGGGGGGGGGGGGGGGCTCAAGGCAGAGCCCTAGTAGGGACATCACAACAATAAACAATGAACACACAAAAACAAAATACAAATTCACACACATTTTAGTGAGAATCACATGCTTTCATTAATTTCATTGGAAGGTGTTTGGTGTTAAGAGTGAAATTAATTGATTACAGTACATAATATCTTCCAGAGAGAAACAGGAGATAGCGGTGGTAGTGGACCCTGTGTTAAGTGCGGTACTGCGGCCCCATCAACGCGAGGTACGTCTTATCATCACAATATTTACACATTCCAAATTCAATCACAATTCACATGTTTCACCAATCCACCAGTTAACTTATAAATAGTTAGTTATGTAGAGCAGATTAACCAGACCACTGAGCTCCATACGGAACTCTCATAGGTCTGGCCCGAAGGATTAGATCAGATTACTGAAAGGAGCATAACCCCCACAGACCGGTTTCGCCTTCTATAGGATAGCCCCAAAACCCGGGGGATCTGGCTGAAAAACGTCGTAATAGGCTAGCCCTATCTTTGTTATTTTAACTGCTAGAGAATTCACTCACATCTCAAAACGTAGCCCTGTTTCGTATATGTTGTTGTTGTTCCCCAAGCTGCCTGGCCGAACAGCCGCAAGGCCAAGGCCATAACCGAGCGCCCCCACAGAACCCTCCCTGCTGACCACAATAAAGCCTGGGTGACCGAAGCCACTCCATGGCGGGGAGCTGAGGAGGGTGCGGAAACGCCCGGGAAACCAGAGCCCCACCCAGGGCCCTGTGCCCCTCAGCAATTATGAAGAGAAAGCTGAGGGGCAAAGGAAAAATGTGATGCTTTGGCTTCCAATCTTGGTAGATCCACGGAAGAGACGCCGTCACTTGAGATCTAGAAAATATATAAGTAAAAGTAACAGTCAGATTAAGCTATGGGTATGGCAGAAATCGCTCAGTTCTCGCTCTGATAGACCAGCCCATCACCACATGACTAGAACCCAATCCTCTCAGCATCAGCTAGGAAAGGCCCTAGAAAGCCGCCTTTGGCAGGGGGATAGCTCCCCTATTTCAACCCCCTTCGGGGTTGGGCACCCGCCCTTTTTCGTATATGTAGACTGGCGTTGTGTAGAGCTCTCTTGGTCAACTGGTTCAGTTGTGATGAAGATTTCCGTGGAGAGAGTTTCGAAGCGATGTTAGCAATAATCGGGCAATAACAATACTATTCCTTGTTCTACGAAACAATAACAATAAAAGTGCGACTTCTCCTTATTGTTCTGGTAGGTGCGCGTCACTCCGACAGGCTTTGTTTACATGCGTCGGACGCACGGCTTTCAAAACACGCTTGGATTGATAATCCATCTTTGAAGCCCTTTTCTTCTGAATTTCTTGAATTGATCGGTCATAATAATTTTGTCAACCATGTGTCCCACTCGACTCATATTTGTGGGCACATTCTTGATTTGGTTTTATCTCCAGGTGGTTGCAATCGTGCGTCGGGCATTGAAGTTGATCCGATAGATCCTACAGTCTCTGACCATGCTTTAATTACTTTTTATATCAGCGTATCCAAAGTTTCTTCCTATAAAAAGGAAATTAGGTTCAGAAATTACAAAAATATTGATCAAGAGCAAATTTGCCATGAAATTGGTCAGTCTCTAAATGCCATCAGCTGCTCTGTTCTTTCACCCGATGAACTAACTGAGATTCATAACAGGGTACTTCAATCTGTCTTTGATCATCATTTCCCGGAGATTGTGAAGACAATTATTGTGCGTGATGATTCACCTTGGTATGGCCCACCAGTTAACGTAGGAGAGCAGAACGAAAGTGGCGCTTGCAACGAACGGAGGAAACTCGACTGGAATATATATCGGCAAGAAAAGATGTAGTATGTGCAGTGAAAGCTGAAAAGTCTAAGTATTATCAAAACAGAGTTGATTCCTGTGGCAATGATCAAAAGAAGCTTGCTGAGGTTGTAAATGGTTTATTGGGTCGGAAGAACATGGCTCCCTGTCCTGCCTCCGTGCCAAGCGCTCGACTGGCCTCTGATTTTTCTTCATTTTTCACGACTAAGATAACACGCATTAGAAATTAGTTAGATAACACATTGATCAATGACGAGTTTTCGGTGGATTTCCAACCTCCACATGTAATTAATCGTATCCTTTCATCATTCCATCCAGTGGACACAAGTAAAATTATTAGTTATGTCAGAGACATGAATAAAACTTTCTGCAAGCTTGATCCTATTAATGTATCCAAGATGTCATTTGTCTATCTGCATGTCGCAGATTTCATCTGTAAAATTGTAAACAGATGCTTCATGGAGGGTAACTTTGTTCAATCAGAGAAACAAGCTCTATTGGTGCCTCTTCTAAAGAAACCTGGACTTGATGCTGGGGATATGTCAAATTACCGACCTGTTTCAAACTTGTAATTTCTTTCAAAAATAATTGAGCGGGCCATACTTGATCAATTGTTACCATTGCTTGAACAGAACAAAGCTGTTCCTCTTGCTCAGTCTGCATATAGGAAATACCATTCAACTGAGACCTCTATGTAAGATTCAGAATGACTTGGTGGAGAACACATGCAACGGGAAGGTGTCTCTCTTGGTTTTGTTGGATCTTTCTGCGGCCTTCGATACAGTGGACCATGACCTACTGTTAAAAGATCTGCACTCTTACGGTGTTTGTGAAAATGCACTCTTGCTCCTCAAATCATATTTATCAGATAGATTTCAGCGTGTGGTGATTGGCCATACCATCTCTGACCAAACCCCCAACCCCCCTGTTGTTTGGAGTTCCTCAGGGATCGGTTCTGGGACCGATCCTCTTTATAGTTTACACTAGCAGCTGGGCATCCTTGCTAGATGCTCATGGTGTTGCCTATCACTTTTGTGCTGATGACACTCAGTTGTATGTGAAGATAGAAAACATTAATGATACTAAGACCAAAATGGAATCTTTATTGTCTGACATTAAGATCTGGATGGCAAAGCGGAAACTCAAACTGAATGAGAACAAAACAGAGATCATTATCATTCATGGAAATAGAAGGGGAAATGATGCTGAAAAGGTAGTGACTCTGGATATAAGAGGTTCTCAACTTCGCCCAGTAAGCTCAGTGCGAAACCTTGGAGTATACTTTAACTCTAAATTGAACTATGAGAATCACATCAATCAGGTCATCAAAATTTGTAATCTCCAAATCAGAAACTTGTATTCAGTGTGACGGTTTCTTAACCCGGCAAGCGCGATAGGCCTCACGGAAGGCTTCCTATAGGGAACGCGATAGGCCTCACGGAAGCAAGACCATAAAAAAGCCTTCCATAAAAAAAAAGGGCCTATCAAAACAAAGGAATTTGTCTCTAGGTGAGATAATTCCCCTCCAGTACTCATCCATGTAAATCTCACCCACCCCCCTCCCCTCCTTCCCCACCTTATTCCCCCCTCCCTCCCCTCCTCAATTATCACCTATTTTTCCTCTTATTATCATAATTTATCGGTTATTTTTCTCTCCCGCGATAATGTAGCACAAGTGGGTTGCAGAAAAGATCGTTATGCAACACAGACACCGGCCCACACCGCCCCGCTCGTCTCAGTTACCTCACAGACAGCGAGAGAGGAGGGTTGCCTGTGGCTCTCTCTCGCCTGAGATTATGACCGGGTGGCCAATATCTTCGTTTTTCACCACCCAAAAGCTTTTCCCACTTATTTTAGAACTCTTGAAGGTTCATATATACATCATATATGTAAAATAAAAGCATACCGAAAACAAATAATGCTCTATATTGTAAATATAACAAATTCTGTCAGAATCCAAGGCTAGAAATGCACAAATAACTACCCTAGCCCCTAGGTCTATTTCGCGCTTGTCAGGTTAACAAGCGCTGTCTTCTAACATTGGTTCACCAAAGACGAAGTACAAATGAGTAATGCCCTCAATACCTTCTGTGCATCAGTTTTTACAACGGAAGACCTCAGTGATATTCCTACACCATCGCCGATTAGTTCTAAGCAATATCACCGTTACAGAGAGAGAAGTATTGAATTGTTTAGATAAACTCAAGGTAAATAAAACGCCTGGACCTGATACAATCTCACCTAGAGTCCTAAAGGAAGCTAAGGATGAGCTCTCTAAACCACTGACAATGCTATTCAATAAATCCTTGCAGTCTGGAACTATGCCTGATCAGTGGAAGCTAGCCAACGTAACACCGATATTCAAAAAAGGCAGCAAATCCCTACCCAGTAACTATCGTCCAATTAGCTTAACCTCAGTTGTATGTAAAATGCTAGAAACACTTATAAGAGACAGACTCGTAAATCACTTAGAGGAAAATAACATACTTAACCCTCCAGCCCCGGCTATGTATTCCATATATATTCTGGCCGAAAAACTTCTACGCCTAGGCTACCGCATCTTTGTTATTTTGCTTGCTTCTGTATTCCCGCACATCCCCAAGCGTAGATGTGTTTCGTACCTGTAGAATGGCGTTAAGTAGAGCTCTCTAAGTCAACTGGTTCAGTTGTGATGACGATTTCATTGGAGATAGCTTTGTGGCAAAAACAGCCACTTTACACTACTTTTCGATACTTAACAATAACATACAGGCACACACGAACAAGCGACGCTCTCCTTCTTGTGGTCAGAGATGCGCGGCGTCGGTCCAGCCGGCTGTTGTTTACATGCGTCGGACGTACGCCTCGCACACCAAGCTTACAGGCTTTCAAGCTCATGGGTTTCTCAGAGCCCTACCGGGTAGCGCAGGGGGTGTTTGTTATGGGTGCCTCAGAGCCCTACCGGGTCTGGAGGGTTAAAGATACTCACACGGCTTTCGTAAAAACGTTCCTGTTTAACCCTTGGAATCCGGGAGGCCTCATATGAGGCAAACAAAAATATTGGCAGGAATCCGGGAGGCCTCATATGAGGCAAAATGCGCGGCTAAAAATCGCCGCTAAAATCGTCATAACTCGGCAACCACGCGTCGTAGCGACGTCATCTCAACGGCAGTCGACAGACAACAAAAAGTTCTACAATTTGCAAAAAGATTGACTGCTCTAAGTGGTCTCAATCAGTAGCTACTGAATTATGAAGCTTGACTGTACGAAAATGGCCCCGGACACAGCGATCGGGATCATATGAGGCCCCCCGGATCCGATGGGTTAACAAACCTCTTAGACTTCTTCCACGATATCCTCAACCTCTATGATGAGAGTAAAGCTGTAGATATTATATACCTTGATTTTCAAAAGGCCTTTGACAAAGTTCCCCACAAACGTTTACTGCTAAAACTAAAAGCGCATGGAATACAAGACGGTTTGTTGAAATGGATATAAAATTGGCTCAGCGATAGAAAGCAAAGAGTAGTCATAAACGGTAAGGTATCTAAATGGACCAATGTAAGTACTGTAGCGGGGTACCCCAGGGATCGGTACTAGGACCAATTCTCTTTCTAATTTACATCAACGACATAGATGAGGGTCTCACCTGTACAATCTCAAAATTTGCTGACGATACAAAAATTGCAAATAGCGTACTCTCAAAAGAACAAGTTGACGATATGCAACACAATCTAGATAAAGTTGTCATGTTGGGCCCAAATTTGGCAAATTAGTTTCAATGCGGATAAATGTAAAGTACTACATATCGGATACCAAAATGAGAAGGCAAACTATATGATGAATGGCACTCAACTTAAGAATGTAAACAGAGAAACCGATCTGGGAGTAACAATATCGAGTAACCTAAAACCGAGTCAACAATGTTCAGAAGTTGTTAAGAAGGCAAACAAAATAATTGGCTTTATAGGCAGGTCATTTGAGCATAAATCCAAAGACGTTATCCTAACCCTTTACAATTCCTTAGTCCGCCCTCTTCTGGAATACTGCGTTCAATCCTGGTGCCCTTATTACCAAAAATATATAGACAAGCTAGAACGAGTTCAACGTAGAGTTACCAAAATGATACCTAGCCTAAAGAACAAATCATACGAGGAGCGTCTTAGAGAATTAAATCTATTTCCTTTAACCCAGCGCAGATTAAGAGGCGACTTAATTCAAGTGTTCAAAATCATGAAAGGCATCGACAATATGAACTGTAGTAAGTACTTCACTATCGACCAATCTAATTACATGCGGGGAAACGGTTGCAAAATTATTGGTAAATCTTTTAACTCACATGAAGCTAAAAATGTCTTCTTCAATCGAGTTGTCAACTTATGGAATGGGCTTCCCCGTGATGTTATAGACTGCAGCACCGTTGATTCATTTAAACTCTGCCTAGACAAATATCTCGCATCAAACCCGCGACTGACTGTGTTTGTAAATTAATAACTTTATTTTATCCTCCCCTCAGTTACTAACCCATCTGTCCCCTACTAGCTTCCTAATCCTGCCACGGACATTAGTTCCAGGGCAGTAGTTCCCTTTCCAATGTTCCCTTACCCACTCTAAACCACTGTTTGGACACTTGATCCTCAGTGTTTTGGAGGACAAGCAGCCTAGAAGGGTCACTATACCTGTTGTTGCTTGATTTCCTTTGTACTCCTTTGTAATTGTCCTATCGCGTGTGGAGACTATTGTAATGCCTTATTGGTTGCCCTTCCTAATTACTTGCTACAAAAAGTTCAGTCCATACTAAATAGAACAGCAAGGGCTCATATTTGATTTACCTCCAAGAACCCCCACTTCTTCATACAGTATTTGATAGAGTTGCACTGGTTGCCAGTTAAAGCTAGGATAGAGTTTAAGTTGTGTCTTATGACTTTTAAGGCACTTATGTTTGGCGAACCTAAGTATCTTGCTGACCTCTTGAGACGCCCTTTGGCACGTTCTGGTGCGATCCTGAGAAGCAGTGATGATGTGCTGCGTCTTGATGAACCGGTAGCTATCCAGCAGTCCTCTTTCTCTGATCGGTTCTTTTCTTTTGTGGCTCCTAGGTTATATAATGAATTGCCTTTATCAATTAGACAGCTGAACTCCATAGACTCTTTCAAAAAACAGTTGAAAATCTTTCTCTTCTGTAGGAGTTATGATCTAGCAAATGGCACAGTGACAGGTCGTTACAGACTCTAACTGCTGCCATGTTAAATTGTTGTTGCTTGAACTACAGGTGAACTGCACCACACTTTTCTTGATTGTGGTGCAATGTGTTATGAGCGGTAGTAAATTCCTCTGGAAGAACTGGCGCTTGCGAGAAATAAAAGACCAGATTATTATTATTATTATTACCGGGTATTATTAATAGGCTTTCAAGCTTACGGTGCTCATGAGCCCATCCGGGTGCTGGGCCCTAGTTTGTTATGGGCTCCTCAGAGCCCATCCGGGTACCAGGGGTTAAGGTGATGCAAAAAAGCGGGCGATGGGGGGGGGAGAACGGAGAATCAGATTAAAGGTCAGTGAATTATATACAGTGGAGCCCCCATCCTAGCTGCTAATCGGTTCCGCAGAAATAGAGCTAGGATTGAAACATCCAAGATCGGGGCGCTGTTCTTATGGGGAAAATTCAATCGGTTCCGTGCTCATGCCAAAATTTGCGTCTTTTTCTTTTTTTTGCCTATGAAAACATGTTTTATTGTACACAAATTAAATTTTATGCATTATACTGTATCATATAATACACCATAGAATAAGTTTTTAATAACTAGAAAAAAAAGGCCCAATATCTAAACAATTACCGCACTTTTTCCCAGTGTTAGGCTATGAAAACATGTTTTTTGTCTAGGCTACATCAAGTAGCCTAGGCCTAAATCTTATGCATTGTAAATAATAATGTAGACATGGCTAAATGACAGTCCTAACCATAAATACTGTAGATTGGGGCATGTTTCTATCATGCAAAAGTTTTTAGGCCTAGCCTAGGCCTACAGTAGGTTCTAAATTCGTCCAGCCACCCCTCAAGTACCCATTTCGCCCCAAATACATCCAATAAATACATATTATGAGGAAAAGACGTATAAATACTTATTATGAGAAGATTACTTACCACACA
Organism: Paralithodes platypus; assembly: GCA_032716605.1. NCBI lineage: Eukaryota > Metazoa > Arthropoda > Malacostraca > Decapoda > Lithodidae > Paralithodes > Paralithodes platypus. The sequence continues at coordinate 3,827,476 of CM064547.1, read as the reverse complement.
GATTTTATTATAAATCATTGTCATACTTAGCCTAGCCTAGGCTAACATCGTCTAGGCTAGGCAATTCAATCGCTTTCATCCGACATGGACTGGTCTTTGCTGTGTTTTGAGCATGAAATTCCTTCATTGCTACCACCAGGCCAACCATCCTTATCACTAGATGTACTAGAGGTTATAATAAACGCGAGAGATAAGGGGTTCAGGCACAAAAAGGCTTGCAAACGGTTGTTTTGTCAACACAGATACTAGCTAAACTGCAAGCGTCTGCTTAGTGATGACGTCATACAAAGATGGCGGAATTTGACGATCGGATCTCGGATTCACTCGGATTTCGTCTCTAAACGGCAAGCTACTGGCAGATTCTTTCGTTATGTTAAAACAAAATTATTGTTTTTGTTTGTTTTCTAGTTTTATGTCGAGTTTTTCGTTATTTTTGCTATTTTTTCGGGTTTCGGCTGGGATTTTGATGCGAGGAGTGAGGCTTTTGGCGCGAGAATTGAAATGGGGAATATTTGGTGTGTGGTGCGAGAATTGAATCAACGAAGACCGGTGTAGCGAGGATGGGGGCTCCACTGTAGTACCAAAACAAGCTGTATGCAAACGGGCAGTATCTGGGCAGTCAAAGACGTGGCGAACAGTGAGAGGGGAAAGACAGGAGGAGCAGGTAGGGGGCAGAGTTCGGGGAGTGGACATTAAATAACTTATAAATAAACCTATGTATTTGTATGTACAGTATGTATTTACAGTACTCAGGCCCATTTGGTACTCTCAAGGATTCCAACCTAGGATACTCCCACCAAAATTCCACACACTGATTATTCGCTTTGTATCAGGAATTTAGTCCCGTGTAGTTGGTACTGTATACAGGTTGGCGCAGAATTGGGTTACCCACCTGCCAAACATTAGCAGTGCTGTATGCGGTAGTCTGCGTGAACCGCGTCAAGGGTATATTATTACAGTACTGTATAACAAAAAATATCTTCACAACCATTGCATGCATTGTCTTTTATATTACCTCATTAAATACAGAATAGATAGTAGAAGCTACAGTACTTGTACAGTATATTTAACCTCTAAGCTGCGCAGTTATGGTATTTGAAAGTGCCCGCCATGCAAAGGTATTCTGATTCATTCCTGACTATAATCGTAAATTTACCATATATATAATTAATGTATGTATATATTGTATGTATATTATACTCTGGCACCCTCCCCAGATTTTTTTATTTATTTGTTATTTATTTTTATTTATGGGGGTGGCTGACTCGAGATATAGCCCGAACAGGGACATCACAACACATTAGAAAAACAAAACACAAAATCTTACACACATCTAGGTTGCCCGGAAGACCCAGAGACCAAGGATCACTAGGGTCCTCCAGCACTCCCCCGGTCCCAGACCTCCCGAGAGGTTCCGGTCTCAGCAGGCAGACTCAGCAGGTACCTCACATCCAGGCATGACCCTTAATATATACCGGCACCCCGGGCCAGGTGCCTGACGGACTATTATCTAGTCCAACTGGCGCCCGACTCTCTCTCCCAAACGACCGCGTTATCACTTATCTATTCACAAGCATTCTCCATCCATTCCTATTTATTACCACCTCTCTTGCCTGATCTACATACATTCCTCTATTTTCCAACACTTGTCCTACATAATCTCTCCATCTCAATGGAGGTCTTCCTACCCCTTTACTTCCCCTTGTATCTGACTCGTATATATACTCTCTTTGTAAGCCTTTCATCTTCCATTTGCTCAACATGTCCATAACAGCACAGCACCCTTCTGTCCACTCTGGCCGACAAAGGTTCTTGCTGCCCCACTCTCCTACGTATCTCTTCATTCCTCAATCTGTCTCTACAAGTCATTCCATACATATCCAATGATAATGTACGACAGGTTGGTAGAGAGGTATACCTGGAGTGAGTGGATTCGAATCCTGGTGAGGATACCTCTCTCCCATTCCACACATACTTCTCAAGCAGCTCATCTCCATCACATTAGTAGCCAGCATAAAATTAAATGTTAATTTGTCCCTATTCGGCCTCTGTCTTGAGTCCCCCCCCCCCCATAAAAAAAGGGAAAAGTGGGGATTGGGCCTGAGAAAGTGTGAAAAGGAACACCTTGAGATAGTTCGGCCATATGGAACGTATGGGAAGCGAGAGAATTACTAAGAGGGTGTACGAGAGTGAGGTGGAAGGACAGAGAGAGAGGGGTAAACCGAAAGAGAGGTGGAAGGATGGAGTGAAGAAGTATATGGATGAAGGCGGTGCTGGTTGGGAGGATGGGCGTTGACTGACTGGGGACAGAGGTGCATGGGGACGTTTCGTTCTTGGCCACCCCTTCGTGGATCACGGCATCAGGCAATAGGTAGATAGATAGATGAATATACATACATACTGTACATACAATTTAATATTATAATGTAAAACTTGCTAAATATATAAACCAAAACAGGGACGACAAGATATAAAGACAAAAGAACTTATTTGTTAGTAGTCTTGGCAAATCCATCGTCAAGGCTATTAACCTAATTGCAATGATGACTTGTCTGATTTGACTGCTATGTCGTCATCCCAACCGCGGTTAAAAAAGAAAACGTCTAGAGTCTACTCCTTAACTTGCTCTAGGAGATGTTGAACACTAACCAAAACTACCACCGAAGGTGAAAAAAAGCATAGAGAAGAGAAGACAAAGGGATTTACCCGAGTTACAGCTGACAGCCCATACTGTCTTCTGTCCATGTTGACACCTGGTCGAATCTGAGCGCATGCGTGTCCCTCCAAGCATCATTTTCACCCGCGCCCTCATATAATTCAGACGTCTCTGCCTTGTGTTCTTCCATCCACCCTGTCACCGTACTTTTTCGGCTTCTTTAGCCTTGTTTTATGTTAGACAGATGCTACGTGGTTTAGGGCATACGTGAAATTTCTTACAGTTTCTTACAGTAGATCCTCTGGAAAAAGGCAAACTAGGCCTGTGTATCCAGCTCAGTGCCACTACTTGCACTACTGCAGTCGTTCACGGTGTTGGCGGCGGTGGCAACAGACGCAAGATTTTTACTATTCTGTATTTTTGCTTTATAATCAAACTTCAATATCTTGTCTTCCCCATGCTTTATCAAGATTACTTTCAAACTTCCTTATTGATTCGGAATCGACTACATACTGGGGCAGTGCGTTCCACTCATTTACCACTCTATCACAAAATGAGTTCTTTGCCTTTTCAAGCCTATTTCTTTCTTTGTAAATTTTCTTAGAGTGTCCTCTCGTTCTTGTTCCCTCCCGCATCAAGAAGATACCTTCACACACATCCTCATCATACTTTCCTGACACTATCTTAAAAGTCTCATATCCCCTCTCTTTCTCCTGTATGCCAGTGTCGGAAGTCCCAGTGTCCTCAACCTCTGCTCATAGCCTGCGTTCTTCAACGTTGGTACTAGCTTGCTAGCTCTCCTCTGCACTTTCTCCACTGCTTCTATATCCTTTACCATATATGGAGCCCACACCTGGTTCGCATATTCCAGGTGCGGCCTAACCAGCGCTGTGTAGAGATTCCTGAATATTTCTTCGTCAAGTGACACAAATGTCCTTATCAGCCCTACAATTCTATTGGCTTTGTTTATCTTTTCCGTTAAATATTCTGAGAAATTTAACTTATTGTCTATCACTACTCCTATATCCTTTTCTGCATTAACTTCTTCCATCGCTTCATACATACTGTATCCTACCTTGTCTATCTTGTTTGTCCCAATCCGCATGTACAGTACTTGCATTTTTTTGGATGAAAAGGCATTAACCAATGTTCAGACCATCCCTTCATGCCCTCCACATCTCCTTGAAGCAAACCTACATCTTCCTTACTCCTCACTCTTCTATACAGCTTAGTGTCATCCGCATACAGGTATATCTCACTTCCATTGGTTATAACTTCAGGTAAGTCGTTGATAAATATAACGAACAGTAGTGGTCCCAACACAGATCCCTGAGGTACCCCACTTGAAATTTCCCTCCACCCCGAGCCTATTCCATTCACCAGTACCCTCTGTCTCCGATCTTTCAGGAAGGCTTCTATCCATTTCACACATTTCTCCCCTATACTATAGCTTCTAACTTTCTCTATTAACCTTTTATGTGGGACCTTATCGAAGGCCTTCATAAAATCGCAATATACCACATCTATAACATCACCATCCTCCAGAATTTGCATCCAATCATCTACCACCTTAACTAGCTGTAGTACCGTCGACCTCCCCGGCAGGAATCCGAACTGTCTCCCACTGAAAAGTTGGTTTGATTTCATATGCTCCATTATTCCTTCTCTAATTACCATTTCCATTAGTTTACACACAACACTTGTCAAACTGACTGGTCTATAATTCCCTGGGTCATTTCTCTTTCCCTTCTTAAATATAGCTGTTATGTTCGCCTCTCTCCAGTCCGTCGGGATTTGTCCTGTATTAAAAGATACCTCAAATACATTTTTTAATGGCTCTACTAACATCTCACCTCCTTCCTTTATGATTCTTGGATGTATCCCATCCAGTCCCGAGGACTTACTTCTGTTAATTTTTTCTATAGCCCTCCTTATTCTAGCATGGGAAAACTATTAGTTCTAGTGCTGGTGCCTGTTTGATGGGAACAGTAGGCACTGCATCATCCGACTCCACTGTTAGTACCTCCCCAAAGTATTTCCCCAGTACCTCTGCTTTCTCCTTATCAGTTTCTGCTCTATTCCTATCATCCAAGTCTCCTATCAGTTCTGGGATACCTACTCTTCTTGTTAACTTTTCCTGAATATACTTCCAGAATATTTTTGGATTATCCTTCACATTTCTTGCAATCTCTCTCTCCCTCTCCTTCACCCCCCTCCTTGTCTCCCACCTTATTCTATTGTTTATTTGTCTGCGTTCCAAATCCACTTCTATAGCTTCTATACTAGACCCCCTGTTCTTTTTTAACAATGTTAGTCTTTCCCACAATCATTTCTTTCTTCTTATCAATGTCCAAAGCTCTCTTTTCATAGGTAATTCTGGGTTCGTTCTTTTCCTCAATTTTCTTTTATCCCCTTACTGGTACACATTTGGGTACAGCATTCTCCAGTTTGACTCTAATCTTCCTCCACATTCCTTCAGTGTCTTCACCGTTCAAGTATTCCCCCCAGTCAATGTCCAAACACCGTCTCAGCAGCTCATAATCTGCTCTATCATACATGTATATTTTGTTATTGCTTCTATTATCCCTCTCTGTTTTAATATTGCAACTAAAGCTTATACAGGCATGGTCACTACAACCTATAGGGCTATCCACATTGACATGTTCCACTATATCCTCCTCATTGCTAAATATCAAATCAAGTACACTCCCCTGCGTCCCATCTCTATATCTTGTCATCTCTGTACATACATACACATACATAAAATTTTAAGACCGAGTGTTCCACACATCAGTGCAGTTTCAGTCTCTTGTCCTAATGGCGGCGTTCCAGGCAACCCTGTTAAGGGCTGCTTCACTTGTCAAGTTCTTGGATTTGAGATCGGCGCGTATAGTCCGATCCCAGGTCTTCCTCGGTCTACCCCTTGGTGCAGCTCCCTCCACAATCACAGACCTGCATTTTTCACCCAATTTTGTTCATCCATTCTCTCCACATGTCCATACCATCCCAGTCTACTTGTACGCATCACCTCGCTAATACTCTTTATACCTAAACGTCTCCTCAGCTCAACATTTGTTATTCTATCCTGTAGCCTGGCCCCACACATCCATCATACCATACCATTCTCATCTCATTACGCTCCATTCTGTTGACATCCTCTACTTTAACGGCCCATGTTTCTGAGGCATACGTCATTGCACTTCTAACACATGAGGCATACACCTTTCCCTTCAGGGGGAGAGGCATTCTTTTCATGGTCAGGATTGGCATCAATTCTCTGAACTTCCCCCAGCCACACCTAATTCTAGCAACAGTGGCAGCCTCGGCCCCACCACCGGCAGAGATGGTATCTCCTAGGTAACAAAACTTGTTCACCAGCTCCAAAGACTCATTTCCAAAATTCACAGCCACAGGATCATCACTTAACACAAGCTCACCTTTGCACACTACGCACTCAAATTTCTCTATTTCTGACTTATCCTTCGGCAGGGGCCCCTTTATTCTACTACAGCGCTTACTCCCATGGTGTACCCAACATCGACAGATGCTACATTGAATTGAGTTAACGCCCACTCCCTTTCCACACACTGCACATGGGTATGCACCGCTCTTTTCCACATTGCCTCGTCTCAATCTACAATGCATAACCTTGGTTTTGTTAATATTGACTCTTAAACCCTTGCTCGCCATGCCCTCTCTCCACTCTCTGAATTTGGCCTCAGCATCCTGCATTCTGTCAGCTATTAGGACTAAATCGTCTGCATAAAACAGTTCCAACGGGAGTCCGCCTCTAAAAACTCTAGACAGCGCCTCCAAGACCATAATAAAGAGGAGAGGGCTTAACACTGAACCCTGATGGACTCCAACACGGACTGCGAACTCATCACTCAGTACACCCTTCACCCTCACCGAACTTCGCGAATCCTCATACATCTTCATTATCACACGCACCAGCCACTCTTCCACACCAAGTTTCCTCATAGCCCACTGCACAACATCTCTAGGTACCCTATCAAAGGCCTTCTCCAGGTCCACAAACACAAAGTAAAGATCCCTGCCTTTTAGTAAGTATCTTTCCTGTATCTGCCTGATTATGAAGATAGCATCGGTTGTACCCCGTCCTGGCATAAAACCAAACTGCATATCATCAATAGAGATGCTTTGCCTGATCAAACCCTCAAGGACTCTCTCACAGACCTTCATGATTTGGTCAAGCATTTTCAGGCCCCTATAATTTCCTCTATCTAGCGCATCCCCTTTTCCTTTGTATATATTTACTATTACACTTTTGAGCCAATCCTCTGGGATTTTCTCATCTTTAATAATGGTGTTTATCAACTCAGTGATTAAGTTTACACCAATCTCCCCTGAGGCTTTTATCATCTCAGCGACAATGTCGGAGCAACCTGGAGCTTTACCGTCCTTAATTTTATTGATTGCGTCGCTCACTACAGCTGGTGCTATCAAAGGAGGGGGCCCAGATATTGGTTTTTCGATACTAAGCTGTTCCTTATCCCATTCAAACTCTACATTTAGCAATCGTTCATAGTGTACCTTCCATGCTTCTCTGATTTCATTTTCTGCATACACAATCTTCCCATTATCATCTCTAACACACTGTTCACCTATAATATCCCTACTGTCATTTTTAACTCGCCTAGCTAGGTTGAAGATCCCATTGGGATTGTCAGTGTTACAGACTTGTTGGAGGACCAGGTCCTTAATGCGATTTTTAGCATTGTAAATAACTCTTTTGGCAGTTCGTTTAGCTGCCTGGTATTCCTCCCTGCTGCCTCCTTTCTTCCATGCTTTGAAGCATCTCCTTTTCTCTTTCACAGCATGTTCTACCTCATCGTTCCACCACCAAGAGGTCTTATTCCTGGGGTGACCCTTTGTTTTCCCACAGACTTTGTCAGTGGCAGCGATAAGGCTATGCTTAAGAAAGTTCCATTGGCTATTTTCATCGTTAGGCCTAGCTTCTTTATTTCTATTCATTTCCTCCAGTTCATTATGAAACCTATCCCTAACTTCCTTGTCCTTCAGCAGCCACACTTTCCTTTTGGGTATGTAAACCTTTTTGCGCTTAGGATCTCTGTATAAGCTCATGTCGCACACAAGTAGCTTATGCTGGGGGATACATTCTTCGCTCGGGATGACCTTTACATCTCGAACTAGTTTCCAGTCTTTCCTGTTAACCAAGAAGTAATCTATCTGGCTACTGGAGACCCCAGAGTTATATGTGATCAGGTGGCTCTGTCTTTTCTTGAACTTTGTGTTACACACAACCATGTTGAGTGCAACGCAGAACTCCAATATATATTCGCCTTCTAGATTTCTCCTTCCGTAACCATTTCCTCCATGTACCCCCTCGTATCCATCTGCAGATGCTCCCACGTGACCATTGAGGTCCCCCCCCCACGATTGTTATTTCGTTCTCCGAGAGGCCTGAAATGACACTGACGGTGTCATTCCAGAAGTCCTCTTTTATCTCTTTCTGTAAACCAGCCTGTGGGGCATATGCAGATATCACATTCAGAATTCTTTCACCAACTTTCAACTTCAAAACAATCAGCCTTTCACTAACTCTCGTAATCTGAAGCACACTTTCCGCCAGCTCTTCAGCCACCAGAACACCCACTCCTCCTTTCGCTTTATCAGTCTCCACACCCATCCAGTATATCCTATATCTTTTCCTCCTTCCGACAATCCACTGTACCCCATGCCTCTTCCAGAGTGTTTCCTGGGTACAGCAGACGTCCACTCGCCTCCTCTCACACATCTCAGCCACTTCATTCGCACGCAGATTCAAACTACCAACATTCACACTAGCAAGTCTGAGTTTGTGGGGGGCATTTGTCATTGTCCTGTGCGGTTTTGTTTCATCGGACTTACGTTTATTTTCTTTGATTTTAGTCATAGTTAGGTAGGTTTGGCTGGCAGATGGGCATCACCCCCCCCCAGAACTCCGGCTCCAGTCTACCCCGGGACCATTCCCAGCACCATCCCCCAAGTGATTTCAAGGGGGTAGGATCCAGTGGCCTCGGTACGCCCCACCAGAACCAGCTGCAGGGACGCACCCCGTGCGCGTACACGGCACTACGACTGGCCTGGTATTTTTCGCCAAATGACAGGGCAGCCTCCTGGAGCGCTACCACCAGGTTCGGGCCCCTATACTATTGGGCGGAAAGTGCCAGTCCGGGGAAACACTACGTACTGTACCCTCTGGATCCATTTCGTCCAGGTTGGGTCCAGAGGGAGCGACACCCACTGCCAGTGTGCCGCCATTAGGCAACTTGGAGCAAGTACAATGAAGCCCTGTCACAGCACTGTCATATAGAGACAATGCCAGCGCCAATAACAAGGCTTCATTGTATAGTGATGGCTACTTGGTCCGCAAGTCTATCACCATCCCCCCTATTAGTCGCCTTGTACGACATGCAGTAGGATGCTTGAGGCATATTCTTTTTTTCCTCCACCATTAGATGAAGGCCCCCTTACCCCCTGGCGGGTAATTATGTATTATGTTGCGTTAAAAAAGAATCTCTCACTTTCTCTATAAACTTGTTTTTCAGGCTACACGGTCCCGCTGGAGTAGTACAATTTGCCCAGTTGATCCCTGGCAAATTGAAATCTCCAATCATAATCTTATATTTGTTCTCTCTATTATCTATTTCCTTCATTGCTTTCAGTAGGTTATCATCCTCTTCCCTACTATTATTTGGGCTTTATATATAGAGGCAATTAGAATTGATCCTCTTGCACATTTTACTTCAATACACAAATACTCACAATACTGCTGTCTCATATCCACCTCATTTGCCTTGAGCTCTTTTCTTACATAAATAAACAGTCCTCTTCCAACCTCTGCTCTAATAGCATTCCTCTCATATAACTCAAAATCCTCCAAACTATACTCCACCAGTTCCCTTTCAATTCTAGCATTTTTTGGTCTTACTTCCTGTAAGGCTATGACATCAGGTTTTTCCTCTTCATCCTGCAACCTACATATCAGTTATCTTTTCTTGTCCTGGGTAAACACATCCACATTACACCGGCACTAGAACTAATAGAGTTTTCCCATGCTAGAATAAGAAGGGCTATAGAAAAAATGAAAAGAAGTAAGTCCCCGGGACCGGATGGGATACATCCAAGAATCATAAAGGAAGGAGGTGAGATGTTAGTAGAGCCATTAAAAATGTTATTTGAGGTATCTTTTAATACTGTACAGGACAAATTCCAATGGACTGGAGAGAGGCGAACATAACAGCTATTTTTAAGAAGGGAAAGAGAAATGACCCCGGAAATTATAGACCAGTCAGTTTGACAAGTGTTGTGTGTAAACTAATGGAAACGGTAATTAGAGAAGGAATAATGAAGCATATGAAATCAAGCCAACTTTTCAGTGGGAGACAGTTCGGATTCTTGCCGGGGAGGTCGACGGTACTACAGCTAATTAAGGTGGTAGATGATTGGATGCAAATTCTGGAGGATGGTCATGTTATAGACGTGGTATATTGCGATTTTATGAAGGCCTTCGATAAGGTCCCACATAAAAGGTTAATAGAGAAAGTTAGAAGCTATAATATAGGGGAGAAATGTGTGAAATGGATAGAAGCCTTCCTGAGAGATCGGAGACAGAGGGTACTGGTGAATGGAATAGGCTCGGGGTGGAGGGAAATTACAAGTGGGGTACCTCAGGGATCTGTGTTGGGACCACTACTGTTCGTTATATTTATCAACGACTTACCTGAAGTTATAACTAATGGAAGTGAGATATACTTGTATGCGGATGACACTAAGCTGTTTAGAAGAGTGAGGAGTAAGGAAGATGTGGGTTTGCTTCAAGGAGATGTGGAGGGCATGAAGGGATGGTCTGAACATTGGTTAATGCCTTTTCATCCAAAAAAATGCAAGTAAATGCGGATTGGGACAAACAAGATAGACAAGGTAGGATACAGTATGTATGAAGCGATGGAAGAAGTTAATCCAGAAAAGGATATAGGAGTAGTGATAGACAATAAGTTAAATTTCTCAGAATATTTAACGGAAAAGATAAACAAAGCCAATAGAATTGTAGGGCTGATAAGGAGGACATTTGTGTCACTTGACGAAGAAATATTCAGGAATCTCTATACAGCGCTGGTTAGGCCGCACCTAGAATGTGCGAACCAGGTGTGGGCTCCATATATGGTAAAGGATATAGAAGCAGTGGAGAAAGTGCAGATGAGAGCTAGCAAGCTAGTACCAACGTTGAAGAACGCGGGCTATGAGCAGAGGTTGAGGACACTGGGGCTTCCGACACTGGCATATAGGAGAAAGAGAGGGGATATGATAGAGACTTTTAAGATAGTGTCAGGAATGTATGATGAGGATGTGTGTGAAGGTATCTTCTTGATGCGGGAGGGAACCAGAACGAGAGGACACTCTAAGAAAATTTACAAAGAAAGAAATAGGCTTGAAAAGGCAAAGAACTCATTTTGTGATAGAGTGGTAAATGAGTGGAACGCACTGCCCCAGTATGTAGTCGATTCCGAATCAATAAGGAAGTTTGAAAGTAATCTTGATAAAGCATGGGGAAGACAAGATATTGAAGTTTAATTATAAAGCAAAAATACAGAATAGTAAAAATGTTGCGTCTGCTACCGCCGCCGCCAACACCGTGAACGACCGCAGCAGTGCAAGTAGTGGCACTGAGCTGGATACACAGGCCTAGTTTGCCTTTTTCCAGAGGATCTACTGTAAGAAACTGTAAGAAATTACTAAACATAATCCTTAATCTATCTACCATTCCTTCAGCAACTACACCATCCCGCTCCTCCTGTCCGTACCCTACTCCCCCCCCCCTAGCACTACTGGGTCTGCAGCTTTGTCTCCTGTCTCTCCCTGTGACACCTCCATCCTGTTCTCCTCCTCCGTCACAACTCCTATCACATTGTCTTCCCTCCCCGATCTCCTCCCTTCTATTCGTATAAACCACTTCTTCAATTTCCAGTCCCTCACTCTCCAGTAAAAATTCCTCTTATCCTCCTCACCCAACTTTCCATTATTTTCATCAGCCTTTTCTTGTAATTCCTTTATTTTTTTCTTTGTTCTATGCTCAAACCTTCTTTAGTCTTATATGTTTCAGTTCTTCATTTGTGTTTAGCCTCCAACTAAAATTTGTCACTGTCTCTGCCACTGCGCTGGTTTTAAACTGTATTCTTATAGGTCTCATATCTCCCCTTTGATATCTACCTATCCTACTGACTTCCTCCACCTGCCCTTCCCATCCACATCCGTCCACATCCACACCTTGCATGACCTCCTTCACTTTCTCCATATCCCTCACTTTTCTCACTCCATTATTATTCATATGAGCCTCTATATCTCCATGCATGATTACACCCCTATCCCTGTCCATGGCCTCCCTCACGACACTCTCCTTGTTCTTCATGACCCCTACAACTGCACTCTCATAACATTTTTTGGTCATATTCATTTCTTCCTTTTGCTCTTTCACAATATCCTCCAAATCCTTAACTTTCTGTTCACCTACCACCGTCCATGCAGTTGACTCCTTTACTTCCTTGAATCGTCCTTCGTATTCCTTCAATGCCATTTTCTCTGCTCCCAGTTCATCTACCCTTTTCAATACCATCTCTAGGCTATTATTAACTTCCGAAATAGGCCTACATTCGCTTCCTTCGCTAGGCCTATTCCCTTCCCCACCTGACACACCACACAGTACACACAGTACCTTAACTTTCTCACCAATATCCCCCTTCCATTTCTCCGTATCACTCTTCCACTTTTCCAAATCTTTCACAACATTAATAACCTTTTCTAACTTCTTATCTGTGCTCTTAAACCCACGAAAACGTTGTAGCCTTTCTTCCGCCTCCGTCAATCCCGAAATTCCTTCCGCCATGTTTGTTTACAATCTCAACAACTCACAACCCTACCGCTGTCCCATTACTCTACTCTTATTACACTATATATCACCCCTCCACCACACCAATTTATCTTCCAAACACTTCACGAGTCCTTCCTCTCCTTGCTAGCTCCGTATGCACTCGATATTCCGCCTTATTTCCCATGAACATATGCTGGAGCCTCAAAAACTTGCGTCCGCCTCCCGCCATTGCCGCCGACCAGAGGCCCAGAGGCCCAGAAATGGGCTCCAGAATGTTTAGAATGTGTCATATGGAGGTCGCGTGTGTTAATAGTCTGACAAAGGTTTGGAGGACGCCTGGCGTCCTCCGTATTTGTTATTTAGTTATCTTTCTCTTTTCATATTGTCTTTTCCGTTAGCTGGGCATAGTTTTAGGTTCTTTATTGCCTAGCCACAGGCCACAGGCCATAGCTCGATTGGTAGAGCGTTCGCCTGCTAACCGTGAGGTTGACGGATCGAGCCTCGGGCCAGCCAGTGAGTTATTGGCAGATGTCAGTGCTGTTGGTGAACGGCGCGGTCTTGCAATCTGTGGCAACTATTCACTAAGTCCCTGATTCATCAGGGCACCCACCCTAGCCTTGCTATTCAGCAGGGAGTGTATGGTGGTAAAAAAAATGCATCATCTTGTTTATCATTCAGGTTTGGCTATCCCCAATTGAGTTTTCATATTTTCATAGCCTAGGTGTTTACGTTCGGGTCTATCTATCTATCTATCTATTGCCCGACGCCGTGATCCCCGAAGGGGTGGCCACGAACGAACCGCCCCCATGCACCTCTGTCCCCAGTCAGTCGACGCCCCTCCTCCCAACCAGCACCGCCTTCATCCATATACTTCCTTACTCCATCCTTCCACCTCTCCTTCGGTGCACCTATCCCTCTCTGTCCTTCCACCTCGCTCTCGTACACCCTCTTAGTCATTCTCTCGCTTTCCATACGTTCCATATGGCCGAACCATCTCAAGTTGTTCCTTTTCACACTTTCCAGCACATCTTCCTCCACACCACACCTCCTTCTTACTTCCTCATTCATCTGTCTATCCCTCCATGTAACTCCGCACGCACTTCTCAAGTACAGTAAACCCTCGCTATCTCGGACCTCTAGAAGTCGGAAACCCGGACTACTCGGACTGGCATCGGCCTCTCGGAAAGTTCGCCGTATATCTCGGAAAATTCCGAGATGTAAGGGGAAAACTCCGAGGGCCCACATGGTCTGTCGGACAGGTGTCATATATCTCGGAAAATTCCGAGATCTAAGGCTACAGTGAGGTGGAGAAAGACAGTGAAATGGAGAAGGAAAGTGATATTTATAATATATGTCTGCTGGATACTGTACAGGTACTGTAATTTATCTTGAATCAACGTTGTTAGTGATAGGGAAGTCTCCGTTTTCTCTGGTGGCTCGGACTCCCTCTTCCAATTCGGACATTTTCCTCTCTTAAGTCGGACATAAGTCGGACTTCGGACATCTTGGATTTTCGGTCATCTCGGACTGGGTCTCCCCCCAATTAGTCCGAGATAGCGAGGGTTTACTGTAACTCATTTCCACCGCTCTCGGACTGGGTCTGAGTTTCTTCCCGAACGTCCAAGCTTCACTTCCGTAAGTTAGTGTCGGGATTACCACACTGTCATGCAAGGACTTCTTCACTTCCATACTGATCACCCTATTTCTTGTTACTGCTTTCAACGTTCCTACAACCCTCTTCCCCTGTTGCACCCTCTCCCTCACTTCATCCATAGTCCCATCTTTACTCAACACACTGCCCAGATACTTAAATGAGCTGACAATCTCCATAGCCTGACCGTTAAACTTCACCTCACACTCTGTGGTTTCACTCCTTTCGAAGACCATAACAAAAGTGCGACTTCTCCTTATTGTTCTGGTAGGTGCGCGTCGCTCCGACAGGTTTTGTTTACATGCGTCGGACGCACGGCTTTCAAAACACGCTTGCTTAATAGGCTTTCAAGCTTACGGTGCTCATGAGCCCATCCGGGTGCCGGGCCCTAGTTTGTTATGGGCTCCTCAGAGCCCATCCGGGTACCAGGGGTTAAGGTGACGCAAAAAACAGGCGATGGGGGGGGGGGGGAAAGAAGGAAAAGAACGGAGAATCAGATAAAAGGTCAGTGAATGATTTAGTATCAAAACAAGCTGTACGCAGAAGGGCAGTATCTGGGCAGTCAAAGACGTGGCGAACAGTGAGAGGGGAATGACAGGAGGAGCAGGTAGGGGGCAGAGTTCGGGAAGTGGACATTAAGTAACTTATAAATAAACCTATGTATTTGTATGTACAGTATGTATTTACAGTACTCAGGCCCATTTGGTACTCTCAAGGATTCCAACCTAGGATACTCCCACCAAAATTCCACACACTGATTATTCGCTTTGTATCAGGAATTTAGTCCCGTGTAGTTGGTACTGTATACAGGTTGGCGCAGAATTAGGTTACCCACCTGCCAAATATTAGCAGTGCTGTATGCGGTAGTCTGTGTGAACCGCGTCATGGGTATATTATTACAGTACTGTATAACAAAAAATATCTTCACAACCATTGCATGCATTGTCTTTTATATTACCTCATTAAATACAGAATAGATAGTAGAAGCTACTTGTATATTTAATCTCTAAGCTGCGCAGCTATGGTATTTGAAAGTGCCCGCCATGCAAAGGTATTCTGATTCATTCCTAACTAAAATCGTAAATTTACAGTATATAAATAATGCATGTACTGTACAGTATATATTGTATCTATTTAGTAGCAGTCTCTACATTTCCAACGTAGGGCTTATGATCTCAGCCGCTACCACAGCAGGCCGATTTATCGGTACTCACGCGAAGTTCCAAATAATCTCTAGAGTTGCACCTCAATTCACTACTAGGCATGTTGTACACACTCCGAGACGACTAAAGAAGGAAGAGAAAGCGAAGGAGAGAAAGAATTGTTATAGTTACCCATTTAATCTAGCTGCTCTCCTCTAAGCCATGCTCCATGTTCTAGGAGCCTGCGCCAGTACATATAAAAGTATCAGTCTCTTCGCGCGCACCATCGATAACACGCTTTTTTATGGGTTCCGCGAGTGCCTGTTTTTGCCTGCCCCTTCGCTTCAACTAAGTGAGTGTGAGCCTTTTCAGGCTGGTGAGGTTTTAGATGGACATTTCAGTGATGTACGCAGCACTTTTCGTATTTATAGCGTGTTTTTGGTGTGCGCTTAGTGCTGGAGACGTGTTGAATTATATTGTTTACTTCGGGGGTGGTTCGTCCTCAGCGCCGCGTAGCGGTCGTTGAGTGTACTATTCTACCCTCGCTTTTCGGGTTCATATTCAATTTAATGACCATTAACGTAACTTGGGGGGGGGGGGGGGGGGGGGGGAGGGAGGATGTATGCTTCCCGCGTGATGGATTGTGTTTCTTATCCCTTTTTTGCGTGAACTTTTGTTTTATTTTGTTTTTCGTATGACTGCGTGTCGAAGTTTTACAAGACTTGAGCATGAAGTTTCTCTGGATTCTGCTTTTGTGAGAGCATAGGGCATACAGCCTTTCTTCTATTTCAAACATGCTGCTTTGGTCTCAACTGACCTTGTTTTTCAACATGTCCATGTTGGTAGTCTTGTAATTCATCGCCTGGTTCACCCTTTTGTCAGTTCCTTTTCGTTTCCCCGGGCCTACTTGACTCGAGGATACGTGGTTCTGGTAACAGTGTCAGTCGCTCGCTTGCCCTAACAAATTACAAAGCCTCAACTACTAGTGTTATCAGTTCGTACGTGGCCGC
The DNA here is from genome assembly GCA_032716605.1 of Paralithodes platypus. Classification (NCBI taxonomy): domain Eukaryota; kingdom Metazoa; phylum Arthropoda; class Malacostraca; order Decapoda; family Lithodidae; genus Paralithodes; species Paralithodes platypus. The sequence goes on along the minus strand of CM064547.1, from coordinate 3,811,125 downwards.
CATAGCGAGTAATACTGAAAAAATGTTTTCCGACGTGTCTGATTCGCTGCAACCTCCCGCGGGCCCCAGTGCTACCCCGCTCGCAACTTCAACGCCTGTTGCAACCGAGAAGAAAGCTCAACGAAAGAAAGTTAAGCGTTTGTTGAGTGATAGTGCTATACAGCGACAACTTTTTGATAGTGAAGAGAGCAGTGGCGAAAGCTTGGTGGACAAGGTACAATTCATAAGTGCAAGTGAAGATGACGATTTCGTGGGCTTTGGAGACGACGATAATGTCGATTTATTTGAGGGGGGAGACAGTAGTGATGATCCTGATGTTGAAGTGTTTCAGGAAGGTGCCATTGAGCTTCCGAGTGTGCTAGAACCTAGGCCTACCCCCTCGCCATCTTTGCTAAGTCAGCCTAGGCCTAGCCCTAGCCCAGGACCTTCCCCTTTGCCTGCCCGTATGCCCTTGAAAGTGGGCAAATATTTCTACAAACAATCGTTGGTGAAAAGTGCAGCTAAAAACGCACGCAGGGCAGCCGCAGAAAAGCATAGGGAAGCTGAAGACAGTGATAATGACGCCGACCCTGGCCTAGCAACCACCCGCATTCCATTGTCCCGACGCCTTGACCCGGGACGCCGCGTGGGTCACCCACAGCCCTCGGCTTCATCTCTCCTTCAGGATGACCAAAGGGCCTCTTCAAGTGGTATTGGTGATGTGCCACAGCCCTCAACACACTGGAGAGCATTATTTGCTGCGGAGAAGCTCTCGGCTCGCCGCAAAAGGAGCCCAACTCCCGAGGCCGAGGCTCCCATTGTTGAAGCTCCCGCAGCATCCCGCGCCCCACACCGCCGACGCCCGGTCACTTCTTCACCAGAATTGTCTCCTGAAGAGGATGCTGACGACCCCAACATTACCCCAGATGACCTGACGTCGCCTGAGGAGGAAGAGGAACAGGAACAGGAAGAGGAAGAGGAAGTCCCGACAAGACGAGCGAGAGGGCGAGGTCGTGGACGTGGTCAGTATTTACCTAATTGTATTTACCTAATTGTAGTTTACAGGAGTTGAGCTAAGCTCGTGTTGTCCCGTCTCTCAGTCTACTTTTTATCCAATTTTTTCTTGAAAATATCGATGTTCCTTGCCCCTACCACCTCCTCCTCCAGCCCATTCCATTTATCAATACATCTATAGGGGAAGCTAAACTTCCTGATATCGTTCTTGCAGGTAGGTCTTTTTACTTTGTAGCTGTGGCCTCTAGTTATTCCTGTATCCATAATTAATATATCCTCCCTATCCAGCCTCTCCAGCCCCCGGGTACATTTGTACATCATTATCATGTCTCCCCTCTCTCTCCTCTCTTTTAGACTCGGTAGATTTAATTTGTCTAGCCTCCCTTCATATGGCAGTTCTCTGAGACTTGGAACCAATCTAGTGACTGCTCTCTGGATTCTTTCTAACTTGTGAATATGCTTCTTTAGATGCGGGGACCACACCACTGCTGCATACTCCAATCTTGGTCTAATCATACTCTTCATAATTTTCGCTACCATGGTCTCATCCAAATAGTTCAGAGCAACTTTCATATTCCCGGCCATTGCATACATTCCGCTAAAGAGCTTGTTAATATGTTTCTCTGGCGACAAATTATCTTGTATAATCAACCCTAAATCTTTTTCTTTTTCGGCCTTGCTAATTTTATATCTCCCATCCTGTACTCCCAATTTGGTCTATTCACACTTCTTCCCATATTTAACACATGACATTTACTTATATTAAATTTCATTTTCCACTTGGTGCTCCATTCGTATATTTTATCTAAATCCCCTTGCAGCTCCTCACAACTACTTTTATTTGTTATTTGTCTCATAATTTTTACGTCATCTGCAAACATTGACATGTAAGAGTTTATGCCTATCGGCAGGTCATTCACGTACATAAGGAACATGAGAGGTGCCAACACAGATCCCTGCGGCACACCACTCTCAACTTTCCGCCACGATGAGTAAGTTCCTCTAATGTTGGTCCTCATTTCCCTATCTGTTAAATAGCTCTCCATCCATTTCAGCAAACTCCCCCTGACACATCCTAGCGTCTCAAGCTTAGATAACAATCTCTTATGTGGTACCTTATCGAATGCTTTGGAAAGGTCTAAGTAGACGCAGTCCACCCATCCGCCTCTTTCTTGGAGTACATCTATCACCCTACTGTAATAACATAGCAAACTGGTAACACAAGATGTCCCTTCTCTGAATCCAAATTGCTTTGGGGTTATTATTTTCTTTCTCTCCAACATTTTCATCCATCTCTTCCTAATTAGCTTTTCACAAATCTTGCATACAATACTAGTAAGTGAAACTGGTCTATAGTTTAGAGGGTCCTCAGGGTTTCCATTCTTGTATATCGGAATGATATTAGCTCTTTTCCATTCAACAGGAACCTGTCCTTTATCTAAGGAAGCTTGAATTATGTCCCTCACTGGCTCCACTAATTGCTCTGCACACTCCTTTAAAACCCAGGCAGACACTTCATCCGGTCCCATAGCTTTCCTTACTTCAAGTCCTCTCATCGCAGATAACAGCTCATCTCTAGTTATTTCAATCTTACTAAGACCACTCTCCAGTACTCCCGCCTGTGGTTCGTCAAAACCTTCCTCTCTAGTAAAAACTGACCCCAATTTGTTATTCATTACCTCACACATGTCCGATACATTTTCATACGTCCTAGCATCAACTCTTAATTTAGTAATTTGTTTCTTTACCTTCAACTTACTGTTTTTTCAGTTTTTTCAGTCTGCCGACGCCGCTGCCCCTGGGCGTGGGCGTGGGCGTGCAGGGCGTCCGCGTGGCCAAGGGCGTGTGCCAGGGCGTCCAGGGCGTGTGCCTGCTGCACCTGCACGTCCTCGAGCATCAGCATCCAACCTGTTTGTGTGGACAGATGGGGCTGATTTTGAGCCAGATTGTCCTGCCTTTGACGAGGTACAGATGGGTTCCGGGGTGTCACCAGCATATCCCTGTGGCCCAGATGCTACCCCCAGTGAACTTTTCTGTGGCTTCTATGACAATGAAGTCATGGAATACCTCGTCAAAGAGACAAATCACCACCATGCTATCTGTGCCAACTTTCTTGGGAGGAAGACCAGTGCCAAGATGGTGGCATGGAGAGCTGTCACTGTGGCAGAACTATATGTGTTCTTGGCACTCACAATGCTGATGACACATATAAGGAAGCACGTTCTGGCTGACTACTGGATCACTGGCGACATCATAACGACTCCAGCATTTGGCAAATACATGTCCAGGGACAGGTACTTCGACATCCTCTCCTATCTCCACCTGACAAACAACATGGCAGTCCACCTTCCCGACTCATTATGGAAGATCAGGAAGCTGTATGACATGATACGTCATCGGTTCACCACATACCTGATTCCTTTCCAGAAGATGTGCCTCGACGAGTCTGGTCCTGTTCCGTGGTAGGCTGCACTTCCGACAGTATATCCCGTCCAAGAGACACCGCTTCGGCATCAAGCTCTTCGTCCTCTGCGACTATTTGATGGGGTATGTGCTGGACTTTATAGTCTACAGCGGCAAGGCTGGAGAAATTGAGACTGACCCCCTCATTGGTTTTGGTGGCGCTGTAGTGAAGAAGATGATGGAGAAGCACTTCAATAAAAACCACATCCTCTACACAGATAATTATTACACGTCGCCTCTCCTGACCAAGTACCTCCATGACCGCAAGACCGGAACTGTCGGCACAGTCAAGGGCAAGAGGAAGGGCATGCCAGGCTACCCAACCAAGACGAAGAAGGCGGACATCTTCCACAAGAAGAGTGGCCCCATCCTCTCCATCCACTGGCATGACCAGCGCAAGGTCAACCTCCTCACCACATGCCACAAGGGCCAGATGGTCGCCACAGGGAAGGTGGACCGAAGAACCAAGAACCCCGTCCAAAAACCAGCTGCTCTCCTGGATTATAACCTCAACATGCGCCTCGTTGACAAGTCCGACATGCAGATGGGCTTCATCGACTGCCTGCGAACATCGTGCAGGTGGTACAAGAAGTTTATCCTGCATACGGTAGATATGTCGGTCCTCAATGCCTACAACATCTACCGTCTGAGGACTCCAGGAGCCAAGAAGTACAAGTCCCTGCGGAAGTTCCACAAGCAGGTGCTACTTGAGCTCCTGGCTAAACATGCGGCTACACCAGGGAGGCCACTACAAGGACCAGGCCAGCTGGACAGAACGGGGTGTGCTGAATTTTTCAGGAATCACCAACTCAACGCCCTTCCTTTCAAAGCACCAGGTAGTAACGTTAGGAGTCAGAAGAGGTGCCATGTGTGCAGCCACACAACTCGCAGACCCCGCAAACCCACAAAAACCACTTGGGAATGCCTCGAGTGTCAAGTTGGACTGTGTGCTGGCACCTGCTTCAACGACTTCCACACTCTAACAAACTTTTGAAGTGGAAGTGACAACAGTGAAAGTGACACTCAAATGTAGGCTAAGAATAATAATATAACTAAGTATAAGTGAAAAGGACACATAAGTAATAATAAGTGCCTTCAATAACAATATGAACAAGTGAAAGTGACACTAAAATATATATTTCTAACAATAAATAAGTGAAAATGACACTCAATAAGCCTAGGCCAGTCAAAGTGACAGTATAATAATAATAAATCTAAGTATAAGTGAAAGAGACACACACAAGTAATAATAAGTGCCTTCATAACAATATGAACAAGTGACAGTGACACTATATATATTATTAGCTTACCTAACAATACATAAAAGGGGAGTGACACTACCAATTATCAAAGTCCAGTGAAAGTGACACTAATAATCATAATAATAATAATAAAACGAAGTAATAAGTGACAGAGACACAAATAAGTTCATATAAATAACTTTATTGAGTGAAAATAACATAATAACTATAATAAATGACAGAATAACCAATAAAACACTATCAAATCGCTTCCCGGCATAATTGCGGGTGGAGCGACGAGTGCAACTGGGCGTCGTAGCCGGGGCCGCGGTTGACTGTTCGGACGCGCCGAGGTAAATACGCGGCAAAAGTTACCTCCACTTCCATCACCATCACTCCGGAACCAGTTGAGCTAGAGAGCTCTACTCAACGCCATTCTGCGCAGCAAGGTAAGGCGCTCATTTCTATATATGTTTGATTAATGTAGGTAATATATTAAGCGAGATTAACCTTAGTTTACTTTTGTTGATATTCGGCCAGATCGCCCGGATACGAGCTCCGTCCTTTGGAGAGCCTGCCCGGGCCAGGAGGGTTAAACTCTTATTTATTTTGTGTTCGTTGTCATTCATATTTTTGCGTTGCATCTGTATTTGGTAATTGGGCTTGGATGTCCTCCTCCAATTTGTTACGCAGCCTTGACGTTGGGTTTGCCAAGACTACTAACAAATTGGGAGGTTTGACGTACCTCCCAACCTACCAAATAGGAAAACCTACTATTTGGTAGTAGTCTTGGAAAATCTAACGTACATAGTACCCTCCCACAAGCCGGACCCCTGCCCATCCTCGCTCCTCTGTCTACGTGGAATAATGATGCTTGGAGGGCGGCGCATGCGCTGAGGTTCGACCGGGTGTCAACATGGACAGAAGACGGTATGGGCTGTTAGCTGTAACTCAGGTAAATCCCTTTTTCTTCTCTTCTATGCTTTTTTCACCTTCTTTGGTAGTTTTGGTTAGTGTACAACGTCTCCTAGAGCAAGTTAAGGAGTAGACTCTAGACGTTTTCTTTTTTAACCGCGGTTGGGATGACGACATAACAGTCAAAATACAGTAGACAAGTCGTCATTGCAATTAGGTTAATAGCCTTGATGTTGGATTTTCCAAGACTACTACCAAATACTGTAGTATGTTTTCCTATTTGGTAGGTTGGGAGGTACGTCAAACCTCCCAATCAAAATCACTACTGTATGTGAATACTGTATAATCTATCTATCTATCTATCTATTGCCTGACGCCGTGATCCCCGAAGGGGTGGCCACGAACGAACCGCCCCCATGCACCTCTGTCCCCAGTCAGTCGACGCCCCTCCCCCCAACCAGCACCACCTTCGTTCATGTACTTCCTCACTCCATCCTTCCACCTCATATTCGGTCTACCTCTCCCCCTCTGTCCCTCCACCTCGCTCTCATACACCCTCTTAGTCATTCTCTCGCTTTCCATACGTTCCTTATGGCCGAACCATCTCAAGTTGTTCCTTTTCACACTTTCCAGCACATCTACCTCCACACCCCACACCTCCTTCTTACTTCCTCATTAGTCTGTCTATCCCTCCATGTAACTCCGCACGCACTCCTTAAGTAATTCATTTCCACTGCTCTCATTCTTGGTCTGAGTCTCAACCAACGTCCATGCTTCGCTTCCGTAAGTCAGTGTCGGGATTACCACACTGTCATGCAAGGACTTCTTCACTTCCATACTGACCACCCTATTTCTTGTTACTGCTTTTAGCGTTCCTACAACCCTCTTCCCCTGTTGTACCCTCTCCCGCACCTCTTCATCCAAGTCCCATCTTTACTCAACACACTGCCCAGATACTTAAAAGAGTTGACGATCTCCATAGCCTGACCGTTCAGCTTCACCTCACACTCTGTGACTTCACCCCTTTCGAAGACCATAACCTTGCTCTTCCCCGTATTTACCTTCAAATTCCGTTTTTCGCACACTGTTCCAAACTCATTTACCAGACCCTGCAACTCCCATTCATTATCACTCATCAGAACTGTATCATCCGCAAACAGCAGTATAGGTAGCTTCCACTCAATTCCCTCCCTTTTCAGCGATACACCAACATCCACTGCTCTTGATAGTATTTCTTTCATAACTCCATCCATATACAGTAAACAACCACGGGGACATCACACACCCCTGTTTCAAACCAACATTCAGGTCAAAGAACTCGCTCTGCTCACTCTCCACACGTACTGCCGCCTTTGCACCCTCATACATGCTCTTCACTGCTTTCAGCAACTTGCCCTCTACTCCGTATATTCTAAGTACTTTCCACAAACCTTCTCTATCCACTCTGTCATAGGCCTTCTCCAAGTCCATAAAGGCAACATACACCTTTTGTTTCTTCTCCAGATACTTCTCCACAACACAATTCAGGGTAAAAATCTGATCTACACATCCTCTTCCCTTCCTAAAACCTCCCTGCTCGTCGCCTATCCATTTCTCCGTTCTCACTCTCACTCTCTCAATCACTACCCTACTGTATACCTTCCCTACTACGCTTAGAAGACATATTCCTCGGTGGTTACCACACACTCCTCTTTCCCCTTTGCCCTTATATAGGGGACTATTATGCCAGTCTTCCAGTCATCGGGTGCACTCCCCTTCTCCCATGCTAGTTTGCACATTTTCCATACCCATTCTATCACTATCTCACCACCATACCTCAACATTTCCCCACACACTCCATCTGTTCCTGGTGCTTTCCCCAACTTCACTCTTTTCATGGCTTCCCACACTTCTGACCTCCTGATCCCCACCTCCTCCTCCACTACTTCTCTTCTTCTCCCTCCCATACCATATCCAGCTATGTTTGCTGGCTCTTCATAATCTATCTATCTATATACTCCGGCACATACCCCCCTGACCAGCCCTATGAGAGTTGCATGTTGTATTTCAGTGGTCTGGTTAAACTATTCATAAAAACAAAAAAAAACATACCCCCCTTTTTATTTTTTGTAGGCCTATTTCTTTTTATTGGGGGTGGCCGACTAGAGACAATAATGTTTTAGTAAAATAAAATTACATATGTGGAAGGGGAGAAATAGCGGAATTAAATTAAAAAGTGCAGTGTATCAAGGCATTGTTGTGCCAACAGTGATGTATGGGGCTGAGACATGGGATCTGAAGGAAAAGGAGAGAAGAAAGCTGGATGTGATGGAGATAAGCTGCTTGAGGAGTATGTGTGGAGTTACTCATAGAGACAGATTGAGGAATGAAGAGATACGTAGGAGAGTGGGGCAGCAGGAACATTTGTCAGCCAGAGTGGACAGAAGGGTGCTGAGCTGGTATGGTCATGTTGAACGAATGGAAGATGAAAGGCTTACAAAGAGAATATGTGAGTCTGATAGAAGGGCAGGAAGACCCCCATTGAGATGGAGAGACTGTGTAAGACAAGCTTTGGATGATAGAGGAATGACTATAGATCAGGCAAGGGAAGTGGTAATAAACAGGAATGAATGGAGAATGCTTGTGAATAGATGAGTGAACACGTGGTCATTTGGGGGAAGGGGTCGGGCACAAGTTGGACTAGATAATAGTCCATCAGGCGCCTGGCCCGGTTGTTGTTGTTGTAGATGTGTTTATTTTATACTAGCCCACTGGGCCAGGGCCCTCATAAGGCTAGTGTTCGGTGAGGAGGTGCAAAGTCAAGTCATGGAACTGTCAGACTTAGTCATATGTCATCATATAGTTTGGTGGCTCTCAGGAAGTGTCGGATAGGAGCGAAATTGAAGGAGGGTGACTCAGATAGTATAGAGTGGAAAGAGGCGTGCTGCAGGAATCGTTGTTGTTCTGGTTCATACACCGGACAGATAAAGAGAAAATTATGGACTGTTAATGGGGTGTGACATAGTTGACACTCAGGCGGTGGATCGCGAGGGGTGGTCATTAAGTAACCGTGAGTAAGACGTGTGTGACCAATACGTAAACGCGTTAAAACTGTTTGGTCCGCTCGACGTGAAGCAATCGACGAAGGCCACAAGAAAATGTCATCCTTAAGTGAACGGAAATTATTAAATTCAGGTTGTGAACGCCATTCATTACGCCATGCATCAAGTACGCGTTGCTGTAAGACCGGGAAAACATCCTTTGGCCTCTGGAGAAGAAGAGAGGGAGAACCACGACAAGCCTCTTTTGCAAGAAGGTCCGCGGTCTCATTTCCTTCGATGCCCACATGCGCAGGGATCCAACATAGTGTGAAGGAAAGACCCCTGCACTGTAAAAGGTGTATTTTATGCAAGATGGTCTTCACTAACGGATCGGCGGGAGCGTAATCGCATAACGCCTGCAGAGCGCTTCGAGAATCGCTGCAAATGACAATACGGGAATAGGTGTTAGGAAGCATGGAGACGATGGCCAGGGCCCCGTGGATAGCCCATAATTCTGCGGTAAAGACAGTGGAGTACGGATGAAGGGTGCACTGATAAGTATCATGCGTAGAAATTGCAGCGCAGCCCGTGGCTTCAGCCTGTTTCGATCCATCGGTGTAAATGAATGTCAGCATCTGACAGATGCCGCAGAGCAATGCTAACACATTGCAGCGGGTGAAGTGTAGCACACGCTTCCGCTAGGTGAAAGCAGACATCAGGGTGGGTATAAGCCCACAGGGTAGTGAGGTGTGTGAGAAGAGGGAAGCGGGGAATGGGGATGTTGTAAGAAGCAAAGAGCTGGCGTGACAATAACGGGAAAGACGGAACGGAAAAGGGAACACTGTTCTCTGTTGGAAGAAAGAGATCCAACAGAGTTGGCTGAGAGCTTAGTTGGATTGCCGTACGCATTTGGACCAGATGACGGTGATAAGTCAGGGGCAACACCCCAGCCTCGCAGAGGACATTGCAGATCCGCGATGAACGAAACGCCCCCGAACTAATGCGTACCCCGAGGTGATGGACCGAATCTAACGCCTGCAACGCCGCATCAGAAGCTGTACCATATACTGAGCAACCATAATCAAGTACCGACATAATGGTGGCTCTATAGAACAAGAGGAGTGAGGGACGATCAGCACCCCAATGGACTCTAGCAATGGATTTAAGTACACTCCAACCTCCATTCAACGGACAAATGCGTGCAAGCACCTGTCCGTTCCTGCTAAATGTCCGTTGCTGCTAAATACTGTCCAGTCCGGATGTAATCCGGAAATTCCTTGAGAAAAATCCGGTGTTGAGTACAGGTGTCCGGATCGTGACATTTAATTGTTATGCATCCTTTTTTTTACTGTACCTGAAATAAATCCTGGTAATCCCTTGTGCTACACCCTATTGATAATGCAAAACTATTGAACACACTTAAAAGTGTATATTATTTGGTCTCTATATAATCTGTGAATCATTTCCGATATGATAGAATTAAAGATTTTTTTTTCCACCAACTCATAATCAGCAAAAACGACACAAATGTCAATTAAAAACATGTTATAATATTTCCCCATCATTTTGTGTATACCGTGGGGGAAAAAAAAAAAATAAATCTATCAAACGTAAATCTCCCGTCTGGGAAGCTCGGCGCCTAGACGGAGGGGAGGGTTGAACTTTTTTTTTTTACTATCTTATTTATTGTTTATCTATGTGCTAGAAGGATATTATAGTTTTCAATTCCATCCCATTAGAAATGATTCAAAGATTACAAAAAGTCCAAATAAGACATAGTTATGTTAATGTATAAGGGATTTAGGTAGATGAATTAGAGAGATAGATAGATAGAAAGAGTGTGTATATCTTAGGAAAAAAACAAAACAAAAAATCTATCAAACGTAAATCTTCCGTCTCTGCTCCCACGGAGGGGAGAGTTGAAATATTTTGTTGACTATCTCATTTATTATTTATCTATGTGCTGGAAGGATATTATATTTTTCAATTCCATCACATTAGAAATGATTCAAAGATTACAAAAAGTCCAAATAAGACATAGTTATGTTAATGTATAAGGGATTTAGGTAGGTGCATTAGAGAGATAAATAGATAGAGCAACGGACTTTGCTCCAACTTTTTTTCGAGCAACGGACTTTGTCCGTTGCTGGGTCCATTGTCCGACTACGTTTTTTGACCGTAATTGCCGATATCCGGAGAATCGGAGTCCGTTGAATGGAGGTTCGAGTGTAAGTTCATACGTTGAAGACATCGGGCCTTTAAGTTAGCTATGTGAGACTTCCAGTTAAGGTGGGTGTCGAAGATGAGGCCAAGAAATTTTGCAGAGGGGAGGATTCGAATATTTGAGTGGCCCAGAGTTAATGTGATGGATTGCTTGCGGATATGCCGAACATCACGATAAAAAATAACGGCAGAAGTCTTCTCCGTAGAGAATTGAAAGCCAGTAGTGGATGACCAGGTATGAGTGGAGGACAGAGCATAATTGAGCGTTCGTTGAATGTGGGATAGTGTGGAAGAAGTGTAATAAATGGCGAAGTCGTCAACGTAAAGGCTATACGAAACGGCAGGCGGGAGGCAATGTGTGATAGAATTAATTGCCATTATGAAGAGAGTGCTGCTGAGGGCACAACCTTGCGGAAAGCCATTTTCTTGGGATCGTATGCTAGATAACAGTCCATTATTTTTAACCTGAAAAGTACGGGCAGAAAGAAAGTGCTGTATAAAGTTGGGGAGAGGGCCACGCATACCGGAGGAGTGAAGTACAGTATGGCCAAGATCCTATACCTCCACACGGTATCGTATGCCTTAGCAATATCGAAAAAAATTGCCACTGTAGGTCGTTTCTTATTGAACCCATCACGGATTTGATGTTCAAGGCGAACCAGAGAATGTAGAGTGCTACGACCAGGGCGAGAGCCATTCTGATACGGAGATATTAATGCCTGCGTCTCAGCATACTGCAATAAACGAGGATTTATAATTTTTTTCATCAATTTACACATGCATGAAGTAAGCACAATCGGTCGATAATTATTGAGGAGGCAATGATCTTTACCGGGTTTCGGGACAGGGATGGTGAAAGCATGACCCCAAGACGGTGGAAAATAAGTGCAACTCCAGAATTGGTTGTAAAGATGTAACAGATGTTGTAATGCAAGAGGGTGGAGATGTCGAAATAGTGCGTATGGAAACCCATCTGGGCCAGGGGAAGTGTCCGGGCAACGACCTAGTGCAAATTGCAGCTCGGGTAACGTAAAAGGGACGTTATAGTCGTGGGAAGCATCACCACGAAAGGAGAGATGAAGGGCCTCCTTTACGGTTTTGTGCTTAATAAAGTGACTAGGTAATGACCGATCGGAGCCAACATAACTGAAATGATCAGCGTGCATTTCTGCTATGGTAACGGAATCAGTGATTAGTGAGTCCGAGGCAGGATCTTTTAATGGGGAGAGAGGTGGCGCTACAGTGTGCCCATTGATACTCCGAAACTTCTTCCATAAGACGGAGAGAGGGGTGCGAAAAGACGAGATATGTGTACGCCACGAAAGAAATTTGCTTTGGATAATACTGCGTTTGAGGAATGCACATATTTTATTATAAAACTTTTTGAGGGCGATCCTTTCTATGGTGATAGTAATGAGGAGGAAATACTTGGTAAGGATAGGGGAGGGAAGTCGTAAGGGAGAATCCTTTATCCGTCGTTGTCGAGCACTCAGCTTAGAGAGGAGGCGTTCAACACGATGCTTGAACTGAACCATCCTGGCTAGCTCAGGTGACCACCACGGAACCTGGCGGGGTCGCTTCCGCGGGGAGGTGAGAGGGATGTGACGGCGAGCGATGGTATCTAAGAATGATTGAAATAATGAAAGTTATCCGCAGGGGCTGATGTCTGGGAAAAATCTGCTATGGTCGCGGAAGACAACGTAAATGACTCCCAGTCAGTTCTGGAGAGATATATATATAGAAAAAAAAAATAAAAAAATAAAAAAATCCCATCTTTACTCAACACACTGCCCAGATACTTAAAAGAGTTGACGATCTCCATAGCCTGACCATGCAGCTTCACCTCACACTCTGTGACTTCACCCCTTTCGAAGACCATAACCTTGCTCTTCTCCGCATTTACCTTCAAATTCCGTTTTTCGCACACTGTTCCAAACTCATTTACCAGACCCTTCAACTCCCATTCATTATCACTCATCAGAACTGCATCATCCGCAAACAGCAGTATAGGTAGCTTCCACTCAATTCCCTCCCTTTTCAGCGATACACCAACATCCACTGCTCTTGATAGTATTTCTTTCATGACTCCATCCATATATACAGTAAACAACCACGGGGACATCACACACCCCTGTTTCAAACCAACATTCAGGTCAAAGAACTCGCTCTGCTCACTCTCCACACGTACTGCCGCCTTTGCACCCTCATACATGCTCTTCACTGCTTTCAGCAACTTGCCCTCTACTCCGTATATTCTAAGTACTTTCCACAAACCTTCTCTATCCACTCTGTCATAGGCCTTCTCCAAGTCCATAAAGGCAACATACACCTTTTGTTTCTTCTCCAGATACTTCTCCACAACACAATTCAGGGTAAAAATCTGATCTACACATCCTCTTCCCTTCCCAAAACCTCCCTGCTCGTCGCCTATCCATTTCTCCGTTCTCACTCTCACTCTCTCAATCACTACCCTACTGTATACCTTCCCTACTACGCTTAGAAGACATATTCCTCGGTGGTTACCACACACTCCTCTCTCCCCTTTGCCCTTATAATAGGGGGACTATTATGCCAGTCTTCCAGTCATCGGGTGCACTCCCCTGCTAGTTTGCACATTTTCCATACCCATTCTATCACTATCTCACCACCATACCTCAACATTTCCCCACACACTCCATCTGTTCCTGGTGCTTTCCCCAACTTCACTCTTTTCATGGCTTCCCACACTTCTGACCTCCTGATCCCCACCTCCTCCTCCACTACTTCTCTTCTTCTCCCTCCCATACCATATCCAGCTATGTTTGCTGGCTCTTCATTCCTTACATTTAGCAACTCACTGAAGTACTCCCTCCATCTTTCGACTCTCTCTTGCTTCTCGGCTAGCATTCTCCCATTCTTATCTTTCACACCCTTACTGTTTCCCTTGCTACCTTCCCTAACTTTCTTGACTTCTTTCCAGAACAGTTTCTTACTCTCCCTCCATTTTACACTCAGATTTCTTCCAAATTCCTCATCTACTCTTCTCTTACTTTCCCACTACTCTCTTCACCACCCTCTTACTCTCCACGTACCTCGCTCGTTTCTGTCTCTCGAAATCTTCATTCCCTCTACTACCCAACCAGCTTGGTACCCGTTAATATTCCACTGTATGATATTATACATCGTGTGGAGGGGGTGGAGAGGAGTCTGATGATGCAGTTTCAACTAGTAGTGGGTCAGGTGAGTGCTGTGAGGTGAAAAGAGGTGTAGCGGGTGCAGTAGATGGAGGAGGCAATGTAGGTGAATCTTTAGTGATGTCAGAAAATTGTTTAATTAGTGCGGGAACAAGGGTAGGAGTATGAAGTAAATTTGTACGTAATGTAGTGAGGAATTGAATAGTCTCGGAAGAGTCTGGATCGGAAGGAGAGGGCAAAATACGCGAGTCGAGGAATTCACGCGACCGAGCAATGAAGTCAGGGTCGGAGTCACGTATATGAGGGTCGATAAAAGTGCGAAAGTACGCAGAACATCCACACTTGTCTGACGGGATGTTTGTGTGGCATGCGAGACCGGTACCTATAGACATCATAGAACACGAGGCAGGAAGGGTGTCGGTCGCAGACGAAGAGGACCCACCCTCCCCCAAGGGACTCTGGGATGGGGGGGGGGGGGCTGTCGTGGGACATAGAGCACTAGGCGGGAGTGTATGCGGAGCAGAGGAATCAAAAGGGTGCTTGCGAGGGCGCATTTCCTTAGGTGTGTGAGGGGAGAGGGTAGGAACATGAGAAGGAGGTGGTAGGTGAACTTCAAATCGGGATGGAGTTAGAACAAAGTCGGTCATATCAGAAGTTAATAGTCCATTGTTGTCCAGGAATTGTTTCCTGATATCACATATCGAAAGGTCGGATGAAAATATATGAGTGGCACAATAATGGGAGGTTCCTACCAAATAGGAAAACCTACTATTTGGTAGTAGTCTTGGAAAATCCAACGTCAAGGCTATTAACCTAATTGCAATGACGACTTGTCTATTTTGACTGCTATGTCGTCATTCCAACCGCGGTTAAAAAGAAAACGTCTAGAGTCTACTCCTTATCTTGCTCTAGGAGACGTTGTACATTAACCAAAACTACCACCGAAGGTGAAAAAAGTATAGAAGAGAAGAAAAAGGGGTTTACCTTAGTTACCGCTCAAGGCCCATCCCGTGTTCCGTCATGCGCCGATCCCTGTCGAACGTGCGCATGAGCGACCCTCTCTTGTTATCACATCTCACGTCAGCAGAAGAACGCGGATGGGCAGGGGTCCGGCGTGAGGGAGGGTATTATGTACGTTGGATTTTCCAAGACTACTACCAAATAGTAGGTTTTCCTATTTGGTAGGTTGGGAGGTACGTCAAACCTCCCAATTTGTTAGTAGTCTTGGCAAATCCAACGTCAAGGCTGCATAACAAATAGGAGGAGGACATCCAAGCCCAACCTACCAAAAAAACCAATGCATAAGACAAAATTATGAATGACAAAGAAACACAATTTAAACAAGAGAGTTTAATAAAAGAGTGAAAAACTGAGGAGTAGCTAAAAAGAGCAGTTTTAACACGTGCCCGTCATTCATAGTAATGCAAAACCATAGACTTGTCTTAAACCAAAAAGTACTGTACACAAAATCCCTTTTCTTCCAAAATAAACAAAAACACTGATCACAAAAACAAAACACAATTATCAATGAGGCAAAAACACTTATGTACTGTATACATATAACATAACCCCAAACTTGTAATCCAGTGTTGCAAACCCGTACTTCCCTCCCCCCCTTTTCGAAAGAAAACAAAGGAAAAGAAAAAGTGACGAGGGGGGAAGACCAGGCAACTTCGCGAGAGCCCTAGGAAACACGACACCCGAGAGCTATCACAGGCCGAGGGGGTCTAACAATGGACATGGAGAGGTAGGAGGAGACGAAGGTATGGACAGAAGACCACAAACCCGCCGAGGCGACGTCAGGCAACGAACGAGTCTGCAGGAACCGTAAGGAGGCAGCAAAGGATCGCACATCGTGCGCAGAACCCCGACAAGCAGGGTTACTGGCACGAATGACCCGACAAATGTGGCGTCCTATCTGTACCTTCGAGAGCCTCCTACCAGTCCGAGGAGACACCCACACAGCAGTACCCGAAGTCGGAGCCACAGACTCAACATAGGAGTGCAAGGCCTGCACCGGGCACAACACATGGTGAGTATGCCCACGCTTTAAAGCCTGGATGGTGAAAGGCTTGAAAACGTGGGTCTCTCTCTCATTCTTGGCAACAAAATGAGGGGAGGGGGCTAACGTGACGACATTCAAGGACGGGGAGAATCGCATGCATTCCTGGGACCGCGACATGGCAGCTAGTTCAGACACCCTATCCCCAGTGGCCAGAGCGACAAGGAAGAGTGTACGCTCGAGCAACTGAACCGGTGTAGTGTCCCGTGTATATGTGTGAAGCCAGAAGGTCCAGAGCACGCCCCAGATCCCACTGAGGAGGGATCTGGCGCGGAGGCGGTCGCTCCCTGAAGGCAGCTTTCATGAAGGAATCCAGCTCCTTCGGTGGAACGACCAGCCCAGTGACGGACTCAAAGACCTCCCGGATGGCAGACAAGTGGTTACGTATAGTGTTGACTTGAGAGCGACGTGTACGGAAGAGGTGAAACAAGTAGTGTAGGACGAGGGAAGGAGAGCTAACAGTCTGGTGAGTGTCCTGTATCCACCTAGTAAAAGACCCCCAGTGGGACCCGTAAGTCCCCCAAGTCGAAGACGTCCATGAACGCTTCAGGAAGTCAGTCAGGTCCCGTCCGTGGACTGGGAGCCACCGTGCCTCACGAACATCCACGATGCGAAGGCCAACGAGGTCCGCAGGTCGCCAACCTGGCTCAAGTGGAAGTTTGAGAGAGGGAGAGGGACCGGACTCGGGCACCACCGCTTCAACTGGGAGTACCAAGCCTGGGCTGGCCACAGAGGCGCTATTAGCCAGACTCTGCCGCGGTACAGCCGCAGCCGCGCGAGGACTTTGCACATCAACAGTGCGTCTGGTGGCGGAAATATGTATATCGACTGCCACCTGTTCCAGTCTTCCATGAAAGCGTCCGGACCCCCCTCCGGAGTGCGAGTCCGGAGGGACAGGTACTGAGGCAACTTGCGCGTCTCCTTCGATGCGAACAAGTCGACCTCCGGAACACCCCAGGAAGCTGCGAGGTCGTCGAATACAGTCTGTTTCATTGCCCATTCTACAAGAACGCCCCGTCCTCGCGACAGGGCGTCCGCCCACAGGTTGGCAGTCCCGGGCAGGTAGGAGGCGTGCAGGGAGATGTTGTGTCGGTTCGCGAGGAAGAACAACTTCTCTGAGATCCCCAACAGAGTCAAAGATCTGGAGGACCCCTGCTTTTGGATACAGTGGACAGCTGTCTGATTGTCCATCCTGAAGGCCACCGACTTTCCCCGAAGGGCCAGCGCGTGGTCCCTCAGGAAGAACAAGGGAACCAACAGTTCGAGGGCATTGATGTGTAGGTGTGTGTGTCCCACCCATCTGCCGTGATGTTGATGTCCCAGGTTGGATTGGTAACCCCACCCTACCTCGCTCGACGCATCTGTATCGACCCAGATCGTCGGCGGGGGGGCGGTCCAGGGCACAGCCGCAGAGAGCGTGCCCCGAGCAACCCAGTGTCCTAAGTGTCTGTGAATGGTACGCGGGATCGGCATGAGCCGATCCATAGGGGCCAACGGAAACACCTTGTTGCCCATGAGTATTAGGCGGCGCAGCCTGAGCCTCCCTAAGGGAATGGTCAGAGCGGCCCAATTCAGCGAACCCACTAACGAGTCCCAGATCCTCCTCGTGAGGGAGACCGAGTGCAACACGGCGAAGACCTTCCTGCGAAGTTTCACCGCGTTTGGCTGACTCTGGGTCACTGTAGCGTTGGTCAGATCCCATTCGAGACCTACCCACGTCACGACACGCGACGGGGTCAGGCGCGACTTGGGAATATTGATTTTGAACCCTAACTGTGTGATGTGTTGAACTACTGTGAGGGTGTCGTGGACGCACTGTTCTAGGGTGTCTGAAACTATCAACCAGTCGTCCAAGTAAAACAGGATCTGGAGGCCGCCCCTGAGGAGAGGATCCAGAGCCTGCTTTACCAGTTTCGAGAAGATCCGCGGCGCGATGTTGGGACCGAAGGGAAGTCTGTCGAACATGAACACACGATCGGAAGTCTGAACGGCCAAGAATCGCTGGAAACGAGGATGGATCGGAACGTGCCAATACGCATCCTTGAGGTCCAGCGACACTACCCACGACAGAGGTCGCAGGGCCAGTCGTACCTGGTGCACCGTCAGCATCCGAAACCGTGTGTTCACGATGTGCCCGTTGAGGGCCGACAGATCCACCACCGGTCGCATCGCGTCGCAGTCCTTCTTTGGTACCAGAAAAACACGGGAGAGGAAAACCGGTAGACCGGCTTTCACCTCCTTGACGATTCCCTGCTCGTGCATGGATGTAATCACGTCGGCCACCTCCGAAGAGACAGGCCGGCTTCGTTGACAAGAGCTGAGTGGGGGTCTGGACTTCCATCTCCAGGTTAGACCCCTCCGTGCAATCTTCCGCCCCCACGTCCCTCGTGGCCACCGAAGGGCGCAAGGGCGAAAATAACCTGTGGGAGCCCCCGAGATGAGGTGAGCGACCCGTTCTGCGAGGCGAGAAGGAGAACAAGGAGGAGACCGACCCGGAGAACCTACACATTTTTTGACGTGGAGGGTCCCCCGGTACGGACCCTGCGGTCATAAGAGCCACGTTGACCACCCCTACCCCCCCCACCTCGCCGAAAAGGGCGGGTCACCCCATCCCCTGTCCGTCGTGTGTCAGACCCCGTCGAAGTGCGGCCGGAAGTGGAAGGCTGGCCAGCCCCTTCTCGGCGGGGATGAAAGGGAGCAGGAGCAGAAGTGCGAGGCGGAACCGACGCTCTGGCCGGCATCTTCCCTTTCCTGCGCCCTTTCTTGGCGGCAGCACCCCGAAGGGGACCGGCAGAAGGACGGGACTGCAAAGACCCTGGTCGCGACACAGCGCGTCTTTGCGTGTCGTAAGCAGGGTCCGCTGACAGAGAAGCGTAGCGTTCCCAAGCATCCTGCGCAAAAAGCCCCGATGTATATAGCTCAGAGTATAATAGACCCTGACGAATATCCAAAGGGGCCTTCCGGCAGAACGAGGACCTTACCGTCTGGCGTTGTCGAGTTGCCTCGCACAAAACCGCCTTCAGCTCGGGAATCAAAGACACCGCGAGCTGAAGGTGGATCCGCCGAACGTGGTCCAAGCCCTCGCGAAGATCGCCAGGTGCAGTCGCCTCGATAAGTCGCAGGTGGTGAACAGACGTCTGGAGGGAACCTAGAAGACAAGACAATAAGTTCGCCACCCTCTGCCGCAAGGTAAAATCCCTGTCGACAGAGGACTTATCTGGGTGGGAGAAGAACGGGTTAGCAATAGCACAAATTTCAAGTTTGGGAGCGCTAATCCAGGACCAGAACTTGCCATCCAATCCGCCGACAGATACCAGAGGAGGCAAAAGCAGTGACGACTCTGGGGGAGGAACTGAAATAGATCTGTCGACGGAACGGTTGGCAAAGTCTAAGGCCTCAGCAAACCAGGCCTCCAATGGGGGAGGGTTATCGAGCACGACGGCCAAGCCAGGCTTACCGTCGTCGCACAAACCCGTCCCATAGGAGGACAGTCCCGTTAACACAGCCAGGGACTGAACATCCTGAAGGATGTCCTGGCGGCTGAAGTCTGACCAGAGCTTAGTCCGAGGAGCAGACGGGGGCTTGGGCTTCACCGAGAAGTACTGAAGGTCAGTCCTTGTCGGGTACGCCCGCACCTCCACGTCGGCCACCTGACCATCCACCCTGATCGCCCTGAACTGCATTTTATCATTTATTTGGACCGACCAGTCCAAAGGTAGGGCCCTCTCACCTGACGGGAAGTCGGTAGCACGCTCCGGGTGGGAGGCCTGCACCCCCTTCCAAACAGCCAAGGAGCCATAGAGGAGCGGCATAGTCCGCGACGGGACCTTGGCCTTTTGGATGGGGGGCAAGCGCGGACCCTGCCCTAGCAGACGGAGGACCCCCGCATGTGAGACAGTAGGGGCAACCACCTGAGCCAGGGCAGGAGCAGTACTAGCCGACGACCGGGCAGGCGGAGAAGCAGGGCGAGAAGGAATGTGGTCCACCGCAGAGGGGAGGGGGACCAAAGCAGGGGCAGGTTGGGTGAGGCGCTGAGGTTGTGTCACCGCCAAGAAGCGCGATAAGAGGGATTCTTGCATCGCCTCCAAGCGCGCGTCGAAGTGTGACACAACCCACCCCTGCATAGCGAAAATCGATCCGAGAGAGGCGACCCCCCCGAAGATAGTTCGGCCCGCAGGGGCGAGCGTGAGCGAGAGCGAGACCCATGACACGAAACAGCAGCGTCGCGGCCCAAAGAAGGCGAGCGACGACGGCCGTGACGGTCCTGAGGGTCTCGTTCCCGATCACTAACGCCCGAGGGGGAAACATCACCATCCCCCTCTTCCAGCGACACGTCAGCCCCCGAGAAAGGGGACCCCGAAACCTCGCTATACTCCACCGAGTCAAGCGGCGGGGTACCCTCACGGGGAGCCGGTAAGCGAAGATCAGGAATAGAAGAAGGAAGAGGAGCAGGATGACGGGAGGGGGAAGGCTGGCCGGGTGAAAGGAGGTCAGAAGGAGCCGCGGGGGGAAACAGAGCAAGGATCCCCGGGGCTGAGAGAACAGGGCAGCCCGACACCGAGGCGGAGGAGGGAGGAACCTCCACCTTGGGACGAGACCTAGAAGGAAGAAGAGGCACCGAAGCAGGAGAAGTAGGAGGAGAAGCAACTACATCCTGGCGGACCTCCTGGACAGAGTAGAAGGAGGGAGCAGAGGGCCAGCTACAGCATGAACATCCGCGCGCATAGAGGACAAATGAAGAGGACGTCTTTTGTGCAGGGGAAGCGGGCGGAAGGTAGTAGAGCCCCTATCCGGAGAGGCCAGGGGAGGGCGTACAGGGGCAGAGACGCTAACCCCGGCCTCAGGGCGAGAACCATGACGAGGGCGAACGGCGGAGTCAAGGTGAGCAGGACGACGAGGAGGGGCAGTAGAGGACGAGCGACGAGGAGAGCGAGAGCGTGGACGGAGCTGGGGATCCACCCGACGATGCGACGACCGACCACGGGACCCAGGGAGGAGGGCCCGAGCAGGGAGAGGGCCAGGGAAACGGCCCCCAGACGGGTCAGGGATGCCCAGGGCGACGCGGATCCGGTCGTCAACAAAGGCCGGGGAACGGTGGCCCACAGTCCTGATGTGGTGGGAGACCACCGCCCATACAGACTGAAGGGATGCAGAGGCCACCGCCGCGTCAGAGGAACCAGGGTGATGGTCCACCACATCCACCAGGTCCATACACGGGCCACACAAAGCCGGGAGGTAGGCCGTAGAGGACACACATTGTGAATGCCGCAAGCAGGACCTGTGGCAGTCCAAGCACGGGGAGCCACAGCCCTGGCGAAAGCAAGGCATCCCACCTGCAATGGAAGAACACACACCATAAGCAGCACGTTGACGGAGTAAGTGAAGATAATGTCCAATAAAAACCAGGGAATGAGCATGGGTAAACAGGAACACACATGCAAACTGGAAGTCGTACTCACTCTAAACCGGGAGCACCGATGGAGGTGAGGAGGGCGGGTGAGGCGGAAGAGCACAAGCAGAAACCTGCAAAGATGGAGAAAGTGTTAACCACCACTCAACACCTCACATGCAGGGTCCATAACACCAGGCAAGTGCATACACCAATATAGTACCAGGCAACAAGATGACACAAAAAAGGGTCACCGGGAAAGCCAACTATAACCGCAAATTTGCGGGCCAATGGAGGCATAACCGTACCGACACAACCCTCCCGCCTCACCGCGAGACCCCCCAGCGATCTCCGCAAATTTGCGGGGAGCCGAATCGTCCGTGGACCGAATCGAGCACTCCGCAAATTTGCGGGACCGGCCGAGACGGTCCGGCGCCGAAAAAGCGAGAGGAGCGTCTAGGTAATACCAACACAGGCCCAGAAAAAAGCGTCAACTCCTTATGACTCCAAGCGACGATGGCCATCAAGCTGAGCAGTGTCTTCCTTGAATATCCTGACTCAACCGGTCAAGGGAGAGGCAAGGAAGACACACCAGGGGAGAGAAGGCACATCCCCCAGGAACCACCCCACCCACAGAGATAGAGCAAAGCCCATGAGGAGAAGTGGCAGGAAGGGTGGTTCGGCACAAACAGGGGCCCCCGTAGGGTACCCCAGGATTGGGCAAAAGGGAATGAAAGGATGGAGGTGAAAACAGTAAGGGAACACAAAAACCAGTAAATGAAACTGGCGAGAAAAAGGGTGGCCTAGCCGTGAGGAGAGAATGTGTCAGGGGCGAAAAACCCTGTGGTGTGAGGGAGAGGCCCCCGTAGGGTACCCCTGGATATCACAAACCACCAAGCGCCCAGGCCCTTGAGACACAGTGAAGGCTCGTAAGGGGGGACTCGGGAATAACGCTAATAATGCGGCCGACACAAACCCTACAAACAGCACCGCCACCACGAAATCTCAGATTGTGAACCAACTGTACACCTAGGCTATGAAAATATGAAAACTCATAGGGCATAGCAATTCCTGAATGAGAAACAAGCTAGGCTAAAATAAGCTAAACTATGCCCAGACTAACAGGAAAAAAGAATATGAAAAGAGAAAGGAATGAAAAACACATACGAGGAACGCCAGGCGCCCCCGTACCTTCGGTAGCTATTTCCACACGCGTCTCCATTAAACACACTGAGGAGCCCATTTACGTGTGTCCTAGATCACGTAACATCTGTCTAACAAAAAGAAGGCCAGAAAGCCGAAACGAACCTAAAACAGGGTGAATTGAAGGAGCACAACAAAAGCGGACTCAACAATGGCGACGCGTGAAAAAATGATAACAAGAGAGGGTCGCTCATGCGCACGTTCGACAGGGATCGGCGCATGATGGAACACGGGATGGGCCTTGAGCGGTAACTAAGGTAAACCCCTTTTTCTTCTCTTCTATACTTTTTTCACCTTCGGTGGTAGTTTTGGTTAATGTACAACGTCTCCTAGAGCAAGATAAGGAGTAGACTCTAGACGTTTTCTTTTTAACCGCGGTTGGAATGACGGCATAGCAGTCAAAATAGACAAGTCGTCATTGCAATTAGGTTAATAGCTTTGACGTTGGATTTGCCAAGACTACTAACAAATCAATGGGTCGGGTGATACTGGGCATCTTTCTTGGGAGCACGTTTAGAACGGAATTGATGCAGATTAACCTCAAGGACTGACAGAGTGGAGTCTTTATGCTGGAGGAGCAGGGAGTGACCGCAATGTGGCAACCGCAGTCAGAATCATGAGACGGCATAGGACGGTGGCGAGTAGAAGAAGTGGATACCGTACCACGGGAGAGGGGACGGACAGCACTAACAATCTTACACCGTTTAGGTAGGGGAGATTTACGTTGGGTGGAAACAGAATCAGAGAGTTTGGCTGGTTGTACCGTGTTCTCCTCTGCAGAGACGGTCTCAAATTCATCGTCATCAGTACGGTCTGTAAAACCCTCGAAGCGATTGGAGGTAGATAACGCAGGAGAAGCAAGATTACACAGGCAAAAGGTCGAGTCAGAGGGGATACGTTGGGGGTTAATATGTGATGCAGTCGGGGTGACTGAGTGGAGAGGCTTAGGAGCGACAGAGGGTGAAACAGAGGTATAGTTCCTGCGAGGAGGAGCCTTGCCCCCCATCCGTAACTGAGTCGCTGCCGTTCGGAAGGGGAGACCTTTTGCTGCTTGTAACTGCAATATGTCACAATGGAATATGTAATGAGGGCAAGACCTGTTGTCAGCCTTGTGGTGCCCGTCACAATTGGCACAGCGGGCAACATCCGCCCGACAATTAGCAAGAGTATGTTCATCAGAACCGCAAAACATACATCGAGCAGAGAGGGCACGACACCGAGAGGCCGTGTGTCCAATCTTCCAGCAGTTAGTGCATTGACGAGGTTTGTTGACATACTGTACCTGCGAATCGGGAGTTGATGGCCCGCGAGTTTGACGTGCATGGGTAGGTCATGTCTCTTAAAGTAAATCTTGACTATGCGTAATGGAGGTCGACTACCACGTTGGGTAATGGCATACGTCTCCACTTTAACGACAGTAGGGTCAGTTCTTTGTAATTGGGTAAGGACTCGAGGGGCAGAGTCTTGAAAGACCTGATCAGCAAATTCAAAGTCATTAGGGACAACCACAGTGCCTACACACTGATTACGATATTCATCAGCTTTCCCAACATATTTGTCTTCGGTGGCATCAAAATAGGCGTGCAGAGCCTCGGATTGGTCCTGTGTGGACACTTCGATCATGCGTTTGGAAGGACCCACGGTGTGCATGGTAAAGTCACCGACTGTCCGAGCAAGTTTGTCATATAAACCAAAGTCCTCCATGGGTTCACCAGAGACCACGAAGTACCTCGTCCAATCAGGAGGGCCGAACATGGCGTCAAACGTGGCCTGTGGAGCTGGAACAAACCCAGCATGTTTCTTGTGCTTTGGTTTGCGAGATGACTTTTGATGTGACATTTCAGGATTGGGAGAGGGATCATGAGGTTGAGTGGAATGAGGCGGAAGCGAGACAGGCGGGAGCCTGATCAGGGCATCGTTCTGGCATGCAACATTAGTAGCTAGGTCCTGTCTAGTAGAAGGAGTAATGGATATTGTAGACGCAGGTGATAACGCATTAAGTACCGATACCTGTGGAGGAGTGGTCGTACGGGCGACGTCCCGGGACGCCGAAGGGGCCGTAGATAAGGGCAGCTTGGGATGACTGTTCACGCGGGGAGGGTAAGGGGGCGCATAAGGCAGTAGCGTCTGGATAGAAGAGCTAGTACCAGTAGATGGAGGGACGAAGGAGGGAGGCAGCTCAAGGGTGGCAGTGGCACAGGACGGACCACTAGTGTGTAAAGCAGAGGGTAAGGTGGCGCTACCGTCGGTCCCAGCAATTAAGTCGAGGGGCGAGGATGGGGCTAATGGCGCATTAATTGGTTGGGGAGCAGGTAGTAAAGACGGTGGTATAGGGACAGGAGTTGTTGCTGCAGACGACAACAGTCCATTGTTGATGCAGGGAGCGTCCAATAGGGAAACCGAGGTCATGTAGGAGGTCAAATAATCTTCGACGAGATGATTAGGAGAGGAACTAGGGGAAAGGTTAGATGGACAGGGCACATGGGGTGATGGGTCCAATTCCATGACAGTGTCGATGGAGTCTTGAACACCACCGATGTTATTGTCACATTGTTGCAAGGTTGTGGTGTCGGGAGGAGGATCATCCCCAAAGGACTGACCACGAGGTGAGGGAGTTGGCCGATCAGCATTGTCCGGGGAATTGCCGAGGTTCATGTCACCAGAGTCCACATGGAGAGGCAGTACCTCTGGGGGGTGCAAAGATGTCTCAGCACCCCCCACAGGCACATCAGGCATGTGCAACCCAATCAGCCCCCAAGTGCATGACCCCTAACATAGAAAAGGATTGAAGCCGAAAATGAGGCCTAGGCTAGCCTAAACAAAATGACGGGCAGGTAGGCTAGTCTAACAGAGGTTGAGGCACCGAAGTCTATAAGCCTATAAAATTGTTAAAAACAGTTTATATAGTGAGAAAGGCCTGTATGGGATAATTATAATTGATTTATTTAACAAACCGCATGGCAAAGTTTTACGTTTACGCCCGCCAGGGATCGAAAATGGCGGACGATAATTACAGGTTGGGTGACAAGCCAATCGAAAAGTAAGGCAGAAGGGATAAAAGGAGGAACAAGAGTGCATAAAGTGACGAAAGAATGGTATGAAGAACGTGCAGAACAGAGGAAGTGAGGCCAAAAGGGAGCAAAGTACAAGAGATTAGAAGGAGAGAAGAGGCTCTCTGAAAGTCTAGAAGAGAGGGTACCAAAATGGCGGGAGGACAAGGCCGAAAGTTTAACTAACAAGATGATTAAGAGGAAAATCAGGGGAAAGAATCACAAAATCACTGCATATCTGGTACTTGCACGACTCAGAAGGACGAACAAACCGACAGGCACGCTTAAATATCCAGTATGAAAGTGAAAGGAGAGAAGTAGTCAGTCAGTCGTCGAGGAATGTCAGGAGCGTACGTCCGTCGTGCACCGTCACGCCTGGCCCGGGGAGACGATTTATATGAAGGGTGCGCCTGGAAGTGTGGTGGACGGGCTTATGGTTTCGCTCTCCTGCATGTCTGCCTGCCGAGATCAGAACTTCTCTGGGTGGTCGGGGGCCGGGGAAATGCTGGAGGAACCTTGGTGACCCTGGTCTCTGGGTCTTCTGGATGACCTAGATGTGTGAGAATTTGTATTTTGTTTTGTGTGTTCATTGTTTTCTGCTGTGATGTCCCTATTCGGGCTCTGCCATGAGGCTCCCCCCCCCCCAAAAAAAAAAGGAAATAAATAAATAAATAATAGGAAAAGTGCGGATTGGGCCTGAGTATATACATACATACATACATGCATACATTTATTACTTACATACTAACTTCTTCTCCAGGGTGTAAAGTTTATGTACGAGTGCGTGACTGGGGTGCGAATCGCGGACAACAACGGATGCATCATGGCCGACGAGATGGGTTTGGGTAAGACTCTACAATGTATCACCCTCATGTGGACATTACTGAGGCAGGGACCCCAAGCTAAACCAACCATCTCCAAGGCTGTGGTTGTGGCTCCATCCAGTCTTGTTAAGGTAATGTTCATTTGATATACTGTACAGGTCTCCCGCGATTTACGATTGGGTTACTTTCCTGTAAACCCGATCTTAAATAGAACAATCATATAGCAAACCATAAAATTAATTGGGTAAATGGGGATGCATTCTTGGACCAGCCAAAACCCAAACCCAAACTCCTAAAAATCTATAATACTGTACTATAAAACGGGGCATCGGATAGTGAGGGAGACCTGTATTCTAATTTATTTATTTCACTCCCAACACCAAACACCTCCCAATGAAATTAATGAAAGCATGTGACCCACCTGGGATTCGAACCTGGGTTACCACATATATATCTTAAACAATCTAACCATTAGGCCTACAGGAGGATATATTAATTATGGATACAGGAATAACTAGAGGCCACAGCTACAAAGTAAAAAGACCTACCTGCAAGAACGATACCATCCTCGTGCAGCAGCACCCAACATACATCGTGCACATAACATTAACATTCTTCAACTGAACATAGATGGCATCAACACAAAGAAACACGAACTCTCACACTTCATCAAACAACACAACATACACATTGCCATCTTACAAGAAACAAAACTCTGCACAACACAAAAAACACCCACATTTCATAATTTCACCACCATCAGACAAGACCGGGCTGTCGGCGGGGGCGGTGGACTCATCACCCTGGTACACAAAGAAATATCATATATAGTAACCAGTGTACAAACCAAATCCCTCCTCCCCCCAAATGATAACACAACAGAAATACAGTCAATTAAAATATGCACTGGCAACAACTCCAACATAACCATCATAAACACATACATCCCTCCCCAAACATCCCCTACAGTACCAAATGAATACAGACCACACTTACAACACATCACAAACACCCCACACACCCCACACATCATCCTGGGTGGTGACTTCAACGCCAAGACGTCGACCTGGTTTGTCGACAACCCCGACACAGACAGAGGGCTGGTACTACAAAACCAAACCGATAACCTCATCATCCTTAACGACATCCATCAACATACCCATATTCCTCACCAAGCCCTCTATAACCCATCATCTCCAGACATCACCTTTTGCTCCCCAGAACTCGCCCCCACAACATCCTGGAGGGTGGTCAGAACCTTAGGCTCTGACCACCTCCCGATCATTATCACCACCAAAACCAGACTCACCCCAGCTAGCCACAAACACATACACCAATTATAAAAGAGCTAACTGGGAAGCATTCACAAATGAGACAGAACAACACTTCACAACTCTAAACAGTACACCCATCACTAACATCAACAATGCTGTACACATACTCAATAAAACTATCCAAAACGCTGACAAGAAACACATTCCAAGAGGTAACAGGAAAAGACACAACCCCAACTTCACACCATAAATTCAAAACCTCATCAGGCAACGCGACATACTGAAATACTCCCCAGCACCCCACACACAAGACATCACACAACAAATTCAAGCACTCAACACCCAAACTAACAACAAAATACAAGAACAACAAAAACTAAATTGGAATAACTTCCTACAAACACTTGATCACAAAACAAACCCCAAAAAACTCTACAAAACACTAAACAGCCTCACACTTTCCAACAGCAACACAACACAATCACATGCTGCAATCACAACAACAGACTCTACTCCTTCATGTAAACAACAAGCAAACACTCTCATCAATCACTTTTCACATGTCAGCCACCTAAAACCTCACAAAGACGACCGACGTGTCATCCGACGTAAGAGACAATTCCCCACAGACCCTGACTATACACCCTTCACCAATCACCAGACAAAGCATATCATCAACAATCTCAAGCACTCACCCGCCTGTGGCCTAGACAACATAAGCAACATACACCTCAGACACCTGGGACCACAAGGCATACAAGCACTCACTAACATATCAAACTACAGCTATTCACACAACACAATACCAGACATTTGGAAGCATGGTATCATCATCACATTCCCCAAACCCAACAAAGACCCCACGCTACCCTCCTCGCACCGCCCCATCACACTCCTTTGCTCCCCCTCCAAAGTCATGGAACGCCTAGTATTACAACTAATTACACCTGACCTACCCCTAGCTCCAACACAACATGGCTATAGGCCACTGTACTCCACAAACACTCTTCTCACAGACCTTACACAAAGAGCTTTCGACGGCATCAACTCAGCTAGACCACCACACAGATCACTATTAGCCACACTCGACATTAGTAAAGCCTTCGATGCCATCCCCCGCCACAACCTAACAAACAAAATCTACAACACAAACATGCACAACACAAAAAGGTGGCTGGCCAACTTCCTAGCAGGTAGATGTGCACACGTATCTTTTGCCGGTCAGTCTTCTAAAATCAGAAACTTTCCAAACGGAGTCCCACAAGGATACGTCCTATCGCCCGCACTCTTCAATCTGTACATGCACGATATAACTACACCCAATACGCCCCAAATAAACTTAGCCTCCTATGCAGATGACATAACACTCACATGCACACACCATGACCCAAAAAGAGCAACAGATCTCCTTCAACCCTATCTCAACACACTACATGGCTGGTGCACTACAAACAGACTTAATCTAGCCCCAGCCAAATCCACCGCAACCCTGCTCACAAGTTGGACAGGAGAACACGAATACATCCCTCAACTCACCATAAACAACACACCCCTAACACATACACACACCCAAAATCCAAGGAGTAACATATGATACTCATATGACATTCAAACAGCACACCACAAACATTAAAAAGAAACTGACACCCAGACTTAACACCCTCAGGTCACTTGCTCACACAAAATTTGAACACAACAAAGAAACTACCACCACAGTATATAAACAATACATAAGATCAGTGATGGAATACGCAAGCCCAGCCTGGGCTTCTAACCTAGCTGAAACACAAGGTCATCCCGAGCGAAGAATGTATCCCCCAGCATAAGCTACTTGTGTGTGACATGAGCTTATACAGAGATCCTAAGCGCAAGAAGGTTTACATACCCAAAAGGAAAGTGTGGCTGCTGAAGGACAAGGAAGTTAGGGATAGGTTTCATAATGAACTGGAGGAAATGAATAGAAATAAGGAAGCTAGGCCTAACGATGTAAATAGCCAATGGAACTTTCTTAAGCATAGCCTTATCGCTGCCACTGACAAAGTCTGTGGGAAAACAAAGGGTCACCCCAGGAATAAGACCTCTTGGTGGTGGAACGATGAGGTAGAACATGCTGTGAAAGAGAAAAGGAGATGCTTCAAAGCATGGAAGAAAGGAGGCAGCAGGGAGGAATACCAGGCAGCTAAACGAACTGCCAAAAGAGTTATTTACAATGCTAAAAATCGCATTAAGGACCTGGTCCTCGAACAAGTGTGTAACACTGACAATCCCAATGGGATCTTCAACCTAGCTAGGCGAGTTAAAAATGACAGTAGGGATATTATAGGTGAACAGTGTGTTAGAGATGATAATGGGAAGATTGTGTATGCAGAAAATGAAATCAGAGAAGCATGGAAGGTACACTATGAACGATTGCTAAATGTAGAGTTTGAATGGGATAAGGAACAGCTTAGTATCGAAAAACCAATATCTGGGCCCCCTCCTTTGATAGCACCAGCTGTAGTGAGCGACGCAATCATTAAAATGAAGGACGGTAAAGCTCCAGGTTGCTCCGACATTGTCGCTGAGATGATAAAAGCCTCAGGGGAGATTGGTGTAAACTTAGTCACTGAGTTGATAAACACCATTATTAAAGATGAGAAAATCCCAGAGGATTGGCTCAAAAGTGTAATAGTAAATATATACAAAGGAAAAGGGGATGCGCTAGATAGAGGAAATTATAGGGGCCTGAAAATGCTTGACCAAATCATGAAGGTCTGTGAGAGAGTCCTTGAGGATTTGATCAGGCAAAGCATCTCTATTGATGATATGCAGTTTGGTTTTATGCCAGGACGTGGTACAACCGATGCTATCTTCATAGGAATGATACTTACTAAAAGGCAGGGATCTTTACTTTGTGTTTGTGGACCTGGAGAAGGCCTTTGATAGGGTACCTAGAGATGTTGTACAGTGGGCTATGAGGAAACTTGGTGTGGAAGAGTGGCTGGTGCGTGTGATAATGAAGATGTATGAGGATTTGCGAAGTTCGGTGAGGGTGAAGGATGTACTGAGTGATGAGTTCGCAGTCCGTGTTGGAGTCCATCAGGGTTCAGTGTTAAGCCCCCTCCTCTTTATTATGGTCTTGGAGGCGCTGTCTAGAATTTTTAGAGACGGACTCCCGTTGGAACTGTTTTATGCAGACGATTTAGTCCTAATAGCTGACAGTATGCAGGATGCTGAGGCCAAATTCAGAGAGTGGAGAGAGGGCATGGCGAGCAAGGGTTTAACCCTCTCACCACGGATGGGCTCTTAAACACCCATAAAAAAGCATATACCAGGTACCCGGAAGGACTCTTGAACACCCCTGTAGTTGAAAGCCTGTGAGCTCCGTGTGCGAGGCGTCGGTCCGACGCATGTAAACAACAGCCGGCTGGACCGACGCCCCGCATCTCCGGCCACAAGAAGGAGAGCGTCGCTTGTTCGTGTGTGCCTGTATGTTGTTGTTAAGTATCGAAAAGTGGTGTAAAGTGGCTGTTTTGGCCATAAAGTTATCTCCAATGAAATCATCATCACAGCTCAACCAGTTGACTTAGAGAGCTCTACTTAATGCCATTCTACAGGTAAATAACACAGCTACGCTTGGGGATATGCGGGAATAAGTCTGATTAACGAATATACGGTAGCCTAGCCTAGACGTTTTTCGGCCAAAACACCCGGGTTTCGAGGAATATATATATAATACATAGCCGGTGCTGGAGGGTTAAGAGTCAATATTAACAAAACCAAGGTTATGCATTGTAGTTTGAGACGAGGCAATGTGGAAAAGAGCGGTGCATACCCATGTGCAGTGTGTGGAAAGGGAGTGGGCGTTAACTCAATTCAATGTAGCATCTGTCGATGTTGGGTACACCATGGGAGTAAGCGCTGTAGTAGAATAAAGGGGCCCCTGCCGAAGGATAAGTCAGAAATAGAGAAATTTGAGTGCGTAGTGTGCAAAGGCGAGCTTGTGTTAAGTGATGATCCTGTGGCTGTGAATTTTGGAAATGAGTCTTTGGAGCTGGTGAACAAGTTTTGTTACCTAGGAGATACCATCTCTGCCGGTGGTGGGGCTGAGGCTGCCACTGTTGCTAGAATTAGGTGTGGCTGGGGGAAGTTCAGAGAATTGATGCCAATCCTGACCATGAAAAGAATGCCTCTCCCCCTGAAGGGAAAGGTGTATGCCTCATGTGTTAGAAGTGCAATGACGTATGCCTCAGAAACATGGGCCGTTAAAGTAGAGGATGTCAACAGAATGGAGCGTAATGAGATGAGAATGGTGAGATGGATGTGTGGGGCCAGGCTACAGGATAGAATAACAAATGTTGAGCTGAGGAGACGTTTAGGTATAAAGAGTATTAGCGAGGTGATGCGTACAAGTAGACTGGGATGGTATGGACATGTGGAGAGAATGGATGAACAAAATTGGGTGAAAAAATGCAGGTCTGTGATTGTGGAGGGAGCTGCACCAAGGGGTGGACCGAGGAAGACCTGGGATCGGACTATACGCGCCGATCTCAAATCCAAGAACTTGACAAGTGAAGCAGCCCTTAACAGGGTTGCCTGGAATGCCGCCATTAGGACAAGAGACTGAAACTGCACTTATGTGTGGAACACTCAGTCTTAAAATTGTATGTATGTATGTATGTATGTACATCATAAGACCTTACAGACTATTCAAAACAAAGCCCTGAAGATCATTACAGGCTGCACAGCTACTTCACCCACAGATCACCTACATCAAGAAACCAAAATCCTCAAAGTCAAAGACCATCTGGACATGAGAGGCACTCAATTCCTGGCAGCAGCCTCCACGAACCAAGACCACCCACTAAACTACATGGCAACACACCCACAGACACCAAGAAATATCAAAACAACACCCAGCACACGGTATCACACACAATTATTGTCCTCTCTCCCTCCCTGCCCACCCCGAACCAACTTCCAGAAGCACATCCATACTCATATCTCTCACCGATCCATCCACTCACTCACAGACAACACGCAGCTGCATGCACGACCTCCCGAAATCCATCCTTCCGAATCCTCCCTTCCTCGCGAGGACAGAGTCCACCTGGCCAGGCTGAGATGCGGACACCATCCAGCTCTCCTGAGCTATCAGAAGAGACTGGATGACTCCGTTTCGACGCCTGCCCGGGATGTAACACAGCACCCCATACCATTAAACACATCATAGAAGACTGCATTTCACACAACCACTTACGCCAACAACACAATCTACACTCAATGAGAGCTCTGTGGGAAAGCCCGATCGTGGCCATGGCCTTTTTCAGGGACTCGGGGCTGTTCGGCCAGGCAGATTAGGGAACAACAACAACAACAACAACAACAACAACAACAACAACGATATCAGGAAGTTTAGCTTCCCCTATAGATGTATTGACATATGGAATAGGCTGGAGGAGGAGGTGGTAGGGGCAAGGAACATACATATTTTCAAGAAAAAATTGGATGAAAGTAGACTGAGAGACGGGACAACACGAGCTTAGCTCAATCCTGTAAACTACAATTAGGTAAATACCATCAAGACAGTTAAGGTTAATTTTTTGTTTTTTTTCATTATCATCTCCGACGCCTTGCTTCCCCCTGGGAAACCCCCACTAGAGGATGGCCATGACAGAAACGTCTCCAAGCTACTTTGTCAAGACATGCCTCCTTTGCCCGTGCCACAATGCCCCTTCCACTACGTGGAAGTTTTTCTTCAATATATTTTTCCACTTTCTTTTCCCATACCATAGGTGGTCTTCCACTACTAGCGGTTCCACTCACCTGACTCCCATATATCTTTCTTGGCATTCTGTCTTCATCCATTCTCTGAACATGACCATACCACCTCAAAGTACTTCTCTTTATCCACTCAACCACACCACAATCAATGCCCAAAGCCTGCTCTTCCATTCCAAAGGACTCGTACACTTCCCTATTACTTGGCCCATCTAGCCTATTCATGCCAGCTGCCATTCTGAAAAAGCTCATCTCCACAGCTCTTAGTTTGAAGAGGTCCTCGTCACTTGCCGTCCATGTCTCGCTTCCATACGAGAGTGTTGGGAGCAGCACACTGTTTCTCAGTGACTTTTTGACTTCCTGGCTAACCATTCTTCCTTTGAGAATACTATCAAGTTCTCCAATCACTTTTCTCCCTTGCATTTTTCTCTCTTTTATCTCACTCTCCATTTTACCATATTTGCATAGTACAGCTCCCAAATACTTGAAACTTTCAACCTCTTCTAGTACTTCATTTTTCAATTTTATTTTACAACTTTTCTTGTGTTCTGTCTTGATTCTATATTTTTCCTTAAAATCTATAGTTTCATGCATTCTTCTCTCAAACACCATTACCTTACATTTCCCTACATTGACCTTTAACTTTCTCTTTTCACATACCCTGTCAAAGTCGGTGACCACTCTCTGAAGTTCTTCAGCATTTTCCGCCAACAGGACTGCATCGTCCGCATATAGGCATGTTAAAATCTTCCATGTTCTTCCCTCTGATTCCAGTCTAGCTCCCACACCCATTGATACAGCCCTACATTCCCTAATCACTCCATCCATGTATATATTGAACAACCAAGCTGACATGACACATCCCTGTCTACACCTACATTGACCTCAAAACTTTCACTTAACTTATCCCCTACCTTCACATTTGCCATTGCATTCCTATAAAAAGATTTTACTGCCATTAGCAACTTTCCTCCCACACCATATACTGTTAACACATCCCACAGGCCCTCCCAGTCTACTTTGTCGTAGGCTTTTTCCAAATCCATGAATGCTGCATAGAGTTTTCTGTTTTTGGCCAGATACTTCTCTACCAACAATCGCATTGAGGCTATCTGGTCAACGCAGCCCCTGCCCTTTCTGAAACCACCCTGTTCCTCGCCTATTTTGTCATCCGTTATCTTCTGTAGCCTCTGTGTTACTACTCTTGCGTGTACCTTTCCAGGTATGCTAAACAAGCTAATTCCCCTATAATTCTTACACTCTTGTTTACTACCCTTCCCTTTGTACAAGGGTACTATCACTGCTTTCCTCCAGTCCTCTGGTACACTTTCCTTTTCCCATGCTAATTTACATAACCTATGCATTATGTCAACAGCTTCTTCTCCATATCTCAGCATTTCACCTGGGATGTTATCTACTCCAGCAGCTTTGCCCATTTTAAGTCTATTGATTGCTTCTTTTACTTCTTCTCTGCTTATCTGGCTTTCAACTACCCTGTTTATTCTACCTCTCTCCATTCCTATGGATGAGATCTTTGCCTTCCCCCTACTCTTTACAGCTAAGCTACTAAAATTATCTTTCCATACTTTCACCACACCATCACCCTCTACCACTTCCCCATTCATGTCCCTCATCCTACCACCTGAGACACTCTCAGTCTTCTTCCCTCTGGCTTCTTTCACAGCTCTGTAGTATGCTTTCCTGTCATTCAGAAACTGTTCACTAATCTTTCTCCCATATGCCTCATCTGTCTTCCTTTTAGCGTCTTGTATCGCCCTCTTCACTCTTTGTTTCAAATTTTTATATTCTTCTTTCCTCGCATCTCTAGTTTCTCTAGGTATATTCTTTTGCAGCATACTCTTTCTGAACTCTTTCTTCTTTTTCACTATTTCTTCTATCTCTTTACTAAACCTTGCGTTACCTTTCTTCTTCCACATTTTAAAGGTTTTCTTCCCACATACTTTCTCTGGAAGACTGGCATAATAGTCCCCCTATATAAGGGCAAAGGGGAAAGAGGAGTGTGTGGTAACCACCGAGGAATATGTCTTCTAAGCGTAGTAGGGAAGGTATACAGTAGGGTAGTGATTGAGAGAGTGAGAGTGAGAACGGAGAAATGGATAGGCGACGAGCAGGGAGGTTTTAGGAAGGGAAGAGGATGTGTAGATCAGATTTTTACCCTGAATTGTGTTGTGGAGAAGTATCTGGAGAAGAAACAAAAGGTGTATGTTGCCTTTATGGACTTGGAGAAGGCCTATGACAGAGTGGATAGAGAAGGTTTGTGGAAAGTACTTAGAATATACGGAGTAGAGGGCAAGTTGCTGAAAGCAGTGAAGAGCATGTATGAGGGTGCAAAGGCGGCAGTACGTGTGGAGAGTGAGCAGAGCGAGTTCTTTGACCTGAATGTTGGTTTGAAACGGGTGTGTGATGTCCCCGTGGTTGTTTACTGTATATATGGATGGAGTTATGAAAGAAATACTATCAAGAGCAGTGGATGTTGGTGTATCGCTGAAAAGGGAGGGAATTGAGTGGAAGCTACCTATACTGCTGTTTGCGGATGATACAGTTCTGATGAGTGATAATGAATGGGAGTTGCAGGGTCTGGTAATTGAGTTTGGAACAGTGTGCGAAAAACGGAATTTGAAGGTAAATACGGGGAAGAGCAAGGTTATGGTCTTCGAAAGGGGTGAAGTCACAGAGTGTGAGGTGAAGCTGAACGGTCAGGCTATGGAGATCGTCAACTCTTTTAAGTATCTGGGCAGTGTGTTGAGTAAAGATGGGACTATGGATGAAGAGGTGCGGGAGAGGGTACAACAGGGGAAGAGGGTTGTAGGAACGCTAAAAGCAGTAACAAGAAATAGGGTGGTCAGTATGGAAGTGAAGAAGTCCTTGCATGACAGTGTGGTAATCCCGACACTGACTTACGGAAGCGAAGCATGGACGTTGGTTGAGAGACTCAGACCAAGAGTGAGAGCAGTGGAAATGAATTACTTAAGGAGTGCGTGCGGAGTTACATGGAGGGATAGACAGACTAATGAGGAAGTAAGAAGGAGGTGTGGTGTGGAGGTAGATGTGCTGGAAAGTGTGAAAAGGAACAACTTGAGATGGTTCGGCCATATGGAACGTATGGAAAGTGAGAGAATGACTAAGAGGGTGTACGAGAGCGAGGTGGAGGGACAGAGGGGGAGAGGTAGACCGAATATGAGGTGGAAGGATGGAGTGAGGAACTACATGAACGAAGGCGGTGCTGGTTGGGGGGAGGGGCGTCGACTGACTGGGGACAAAGGTGCATGGGGGCGGTTCGTTCGTGGCCACCCCTTCGGGGATCACGGCGTCAGGCAATAGATAGATAGATAGATACTTTCTCAGCTGCTTTAATCATGGAGTCTCTTGTACCTTTCCATACTTCGTCTACAGTATTTCCCAGATCTATCATAACATCCATGTCCTTTATAGTCTCTTTCAGGATGTCCTTGTATTTTGTTGCATTACATTCTTCATTTAATTTTCTCACATTTATTCTCTCTACTGTCAGTTTTCTCTCTTTCCTTTCATATTTCCACTCTTTCCTTATCCTCACTTTTGTCAGCACTGTATAGTGGTCTGATCCCGTCAGCATACCTCTTACAGGTTTTGAATCTAAAATTCTTCCTTTTAGTCCGGAGTCCATCATGGCGTAGTCAATTAGAGATTTCTGTTCCTGCTGACCTTCACCTCTGTGCCATGTATATCTATGAATGTGACGATGTTCAAAAAATGTATTAGCCAGAAACATCTCTCTCTCCGCACATACTTCTAAAAGGAAGTCACCATTCATATTCCTACCCTCCACACCCCATTTACCCACTATACCTTCTATCTCCTCGTTTCCAACTCTACCATTCATGTCGCCTACTAATATTACTTGTGTACACTCTTGCCTTTCTCTTATACATTTATTGACTTTATTCCAAAATTTTCTATTTTCTTCCACACCTTTCCCAGTTTCTTGGTTGACTGGTGCATAGACACACATAAAAGTATACCTATCTATCCCAATCTTGCACTCACACCATACAATTCTACATAGTACATGACTACGATTTTATATCCATTTACCCTAAGGGGGCCTTCATCTAATGGTGGAGGAAAAAAAGAATATGCCTCACGCATCCTACTGCGTGTCGTACAAGGCGACTAATAGGGGGGATGGCAATAGACTTGTGGACCAACAGCCATTACACTCGACCCTCGGTTCAACGGACTATATGGGACCGTCACTTGTCCGTTGCATGAAAAAGTCCGTTGCTGGGTATAGTATTCATATAAGGGGGCCGGAAATCAATATTATTCATACGGAGCACATAAAATACTCACAAAATCCCAACTGAGCTGCTTGGATAGCGAGAATATCCCAGGTATATTTAATAAACGTATATTAACCGAGTAATCTTGACCAAACCGATTCATATCTCTTGTGTATTGCATTGTTTACTGGTCTGACGAACGATCCGCGACACACACACACACACACAGTGACCACGGGTCGAAAACTACTTTTATTATTAGCTAGCCAGACCAAGAAATGGTCTAACCTAGCTTAGACAATATATCAGGAGGCAAAAATCACTTTTACCTTGTGAATGGTGAAGAC
Organism: Paralithodes platypus; assembly: GCA_032716605.1. Taxonomy (NCBI): domain Eukaryota; kingdom Metazoa; phylum Arthropoda; class Malacostraca; order Decapoda; family Lithodidae; genus Paralithodes; species Paralithodes platypus. The sequence continues at coordinate 3,772,905 of CM064547.1, read as the reverse complement.
TAGAATGTTCTATATCAAGTGCTTTTCGTTTGAGCAAAATAATAAAAGTAGTTTTGGACCCGTGGTCACTGTATTTACCTATTTGTAGTTTACAGGAATTGAGCAGCGCTCGTGTTGTCCTGTCTTAGATACTTTATAATCAATCCATTTTACTTAGACAAGTATCGTAATGGATATTCCCAGTTCCCAGTATTTTGGACTAACATATCATAACTTATGTTGCCCTATTTCCATATTTACTTTTAAATCTGTCTTTTATCCAACCTAGATTTGAACATGTTAATGTTCCTCGCTCTCACCACCTCCTCCTCCAAGTTGTTCCAAGTCTCTATACTCCTATATGGGAAGCTGAATTTCTTTGTGTCCTTACGACATCTGCCCTTCCTCAGCTTAAACTCGTGCCCTCTTGTCCTTCCATTATCCCTCATGAATAGATCTTCCCTATCTACTCGTTCCAAACTTTTTACTCCCTTGAACATCGTTATTAAGTCGCCTCGTTCCCTTCTCTCTTTCAAGGTAGGCAGTTGTAGTGTCTTAAGTCTTTCCTCATATGTCAACTCCTTCAATCTTGGGATCATCTTCGTTGCTATCCTTTGGACTTTCTCTAATTTGTTTATATGTTTTTTCAAATGTGGTGACCATATCACTGCTGCACATTCTAATCTTGGTCTTATCATAGTCGTTATCAGTTTTCTTAACATTTCTTCATCCAAATACTGTAGTTAAATGCCACTCTCTTATTGGTTATTATTCCATGCTCCACCAATGATCATGTTAATATGCTTCTCCGGGGATAGATCATCTTGTATTATCACTCCAAGGTCCTCCCCCGCTCTGCCTGCTTCGTTGGTTTCACTTTTGAACACGTGCGGGGGCTGACGGAGGCGGCAGGAGGGGAGTGCATGCCCGCATGCCCACCCTTCCTGCCGCCCCCAACTAATTGTAGTGGGCCCTATCATTTCTCATCCTTTCTGTTTTCCGTTTTTCCCTTCTTCCCGCTGCCCCCTCCTTTGGGAGCACCGTGACTGTCATGAGGTAAACGACCGTACTCACTCTTTGGTTTCGTTGGAGGGTGTTGTGGGTCGGCAATCCCTACACCCGTCGAACTGTGGTACCCGACGTGTTCGAGCGAGGGGAAACTTTTATGCCAAACCCTAACCCTTGTGCTGGGTCGGCGATCGACGGATCGACGGCCCTTAAGGTGCATTAGTCGGGGTGTATATCTGCAAGAATTCCTAGGGCGGTCGTCCCGTCCTCAAATTGTGGCTCCATGGTGGGTTTGGAATCTGACTCAGATGAATTTAGAAATATTCGTCCTATGGAATCTAAAATTGCCCCCTCCGACGCCGACCCCTGCGAGAAATTGGACTGCCTCAAGGACCCTTCCCCTGCTGCCAACAGTGCCGGAGTTCCCCACTCAGGCATGGCACCCACAGACCTTGGCAAACCTCCTAAGGATACTGTGACGAATTCTCCATCGTCGGGTAGTGAGATCCATCAGGTGATCTCCCCGGCATCAATTCCTATGCACAGTACTGCCTCTGTGATCAATAATAGTGATGACAACCCCACAGTCTCGACTTTAACTTCTAAATTACCAGATTATGATTCTAGCCTTTGCCTACCTCTTCATTCCGTTGACAACCTTAATGAAGAACCTCGCATGCCCTCAGCTGACACCCCTACGGATGCTTCTTGCATCCCTGACCCGTCTGTGACTCCATCTGTTACCATCTTCCCTCCGGATGCAGGATCTCCTACCTCAATTAAACCTGCTTCTGTACCTCCACGATCTCAACGGGCCATTAATGCAGGTACAGGAAAAGACCTTGCCGGTATTTCCTCTGCCATTCACACGCTTCAACCGTTCGTACCTTCACATAACCGACAAAGGCGTAAACGTAACACGTATACCCCTGCTTCGAAGGACACTTATAACGCTATGTTCAGTCCCCCTGATTGGTCACGGTTTTTCACGGTCTCTGGTGAACCTATGGATGATTTCAGTCTATACGATACTCTCGCACAAGATATTGGTGACTTCACCATGCATGCTGTTGGATCGGCCAAGTGCATGATTGAGGTGAAAACACAGGAGCAATCAGAAGCCTTACAAGCCTACCTCGACACCCCCAACGACAGATACACAGGTAAACCAGATGAATACCTGAATCAGTGTACTGGCACGGTTGTGCTTCCTTCCGACTTCGAATTTGCAGATCAGAGTTTAACAGACTCAACCAATCGTATCTTAAAATTATTGCAAAGAACTGACCCCACTGTTGTTAAAGTTGACACTTATACTGCTCCTCAGCGTGGAAATCGGCCCCCACTACGCATTGTCAAAATCTATTTTAAGCGCCATGACCTCCCTATGCATGTCCGTCTTGCAGGTCGCCAACTGCAGGTACGAAGGTATGTTAACAAGCCGAGACAATGCACAAATTGCTGGAAGCTTGGGCATTCAACCCCACGGTGTCGGGCTCTCAATGCTCGTTGCTTAAATTGCGGCTCAGAACAACATGCTCTCAACAATTGTCAAGCCAGCGCGCCCCGTTGTACAAATTGTGACGGGTCCCACAAAGCCAACCAGAACATGCCCGCACTTTGCGTTTCATCGTGACATATTACATTTACAGGCCACAAAAGGACTCCCCTTCCGGTCTGCTGCAGCACAATTAAGGCAGGAAGGTAAATCTCCTCCATATCGACGGTACGAATCAACTACACCCGCTGACTCCTCTGACCACCAGCGTCCAGAGCAGCCTCCGGCACCACCTATTAGCCCACAACATTACCCCACCAATGATACCTTCCGTTTAGTTCACCTTAACTCCCCGGACCTATCCACCTCTAACAGGTTCGAGGGATTTACTAACTTGACCGATGATACTGAGTTTTGGAACATGACTGCCGAGGAGAACCTCATGGAATGTAACACAGTACCAGATATAGAGACTTCTCCCCAATCTCACTCCACCCAGTCGCAGCCTCGGAAAAAGCGTAAGGTTGCAAGTCCTATCCGGTCATTATCCCGGACCTCGAAACTCGGTTCCACCACATAGAAGTGGGTTATGCCTACCCACGATCCGGACTGTGGCTGCCATAACTGCGGCCGATTCTTTCTACTTCAGCACAAGACTTCTACCCGTACAGTATTCACCGAACATCTTCACAAATTTCTTTCCATGCGAGCTCCAGCGGAAGATGCTCAAATTCACCCGACTCCTTGTTATTGTGTCACCCATATTTGTGAATCTGATCCTACGCCCAAGGACTTGATGCAGAGATTCCTGAAGGACAATAACCTGTTGGATTCTGACTTGACTAATATAGAGCTATCACAATCCCGATTTGATGTTCACCAACCTCCTGTCAATGTGCGTACCACCCTCACCACGCCTGATCCTCCCTGTAACCTTGAGCGACATGTTCCGTTAGCCGCTCCCCACTGCCCAGATCCCGATGCTCCCAAACCTAGGGACATTCCCCCACAAACTCCTGCTAACCCTACGACACCATCATCTGACGAACCTTCGATGAAGACTCATCATACCCCGAGCCCCTCACAATCTCCTGTATTGATATGTCACACCAATATCCCACCTGACAAATGTGGATGTCCAATTTGTTTCCGTAATTACATCACACCCCATATCTGCGCCACGGATCCCTGCCTCCTTGCTCGGACGCAGGAATTTGTCACCACACGTACACTTCCCCCTAACCCTGATGTAGATGTTACCTCCGCTTATCTATTTATGAACACTGCGCCAAAAACTCCTCCACTGCCCCACCCTTGTTCCTAAACTAGTCACACAATTCACAGCTATTTCTGAAAAATTTACAGACCTTACATCTACCCCTTCACCTCCATCCACACAACCCTCTCCACACTCACAACCTTCACCAGACTCTCTTCAAGAGACCACTATTGTCGATGACTCTGACAATCCTATTCTTGATGGCATATAACATTTTGCAATGGAATATAAACGGATACCAAACTCGCCTCCGTATGGGAGAATTACAACGATTACTTAAATTATATTCGCCATTATGCATTTGCCTCCAACATGTAGGCAATTTTGTTTTCCCCCCCAGGCATTATACTGTTGCTGCTAGCTCCCCTATAACCCCTTCACATCTCCGAACGGCCATCCTTGCGCACTATAAGTGCGTATTTGTTCCTGTCACCCTTGACCCCAACCCTTTTCAAACAACTGCCGTCTCCATTTCATTACCAAACCTTCCTTCCTTGACTGTTTGCTCCTCCTACAATCAACCCTCCTGTCATTACAATACCTCAGACCTTCATCAAATAGTACAACAACTGACCCCACCGTACCTTATTCTGGGCGACTTTAATGCACACTCTCCCCTTTGGGGCAACCCAAACACAGACATCCCAGGCGATAAAATTGAAAAGTATCTCCTTCATTCTACTCTTTGTTGTCTCAACTTTGACACCCCCACCTACAGATCTGCTACCCACTGTACATTTTCCGCTGTTGATCTTTCCTTTGCCTCGGATGACGCAGCTCCCCTATTTGACTGGTCAGTTTTACAGGATCGCTTCTCCAGCGACCACTACCCTATACTCCTTAAGTATTTGTGCCCTGCATCCTCCCCTCAAATATCGAGTTATAATCTCTCTAAAGCCGATTGGACGTCTTATACGCACTCCTCTGCAGACGTTTCGGACTTCTCCCCTACCTCCTCCCCTTCACACAATTTTGATTATTTTTCGTCCTTCCTGAACTCCATTGCTCGCACTCATATCCCGCTTACCTCCTCGCTGACGCACCCTCGCCAGGTCCCTTGGTGGACGCCCACTCTAGCCCAAATGATAAAATTCAAGCATCGTGTGGAACGCCTTCTTAAGCGTCTGAGTGTTAGGCAGCGGCGTTTAAAGACTGTTTCCCCCCGACTTTTTTCCACTAATCGTTACTTTGACCTTATAACCATCACTATTGAAAAAATTGCCCTTAAAACGTTCTATAACAAGATCTGTGCAGTTGTCAAACGCAGTATCCTTGACAACAAGATACTTTCATGGCGATCATATATCTCGTCCTTCAATTCCCGCACCCCTCTCTCTACTTTAATGGAAAAAGTTTCGCAGTATCAACGGACGCACTGTACGGCCTCCACTCTCTCCACTCAAAGACCCTGCCTCGGACTCGCTTACACATGACCCCCTTGACATCGCTGCCATACATGCCATACATTTCTGTCACGTCAGCTCAGACCAGTCATTGCCTCGTCAATTTCTTCGTTATAAATATATGGAGGAATCTCGCCCGCTATCTTTTCATAGCGGGAAAACACATGAATATAACACCCCTTTTTCAATTCCGGAATTGCGACACACGCTCGACCTGTGTACAGACACTACTCCTGGCCCGGATGGATTCTCGTACGCTCTCATCCGTCACCTCCATCCACGTGCGCTACAACATCTTTTACAACTGTACAATCAGTTTTGGATAAGTAACTACTTCCCACCGTCTTGGCGGCATGCTTACACTATACCCGTACCGAAGCCTGGAAAAGATCATAGTCTTCCCACAAATTACAGACCGATTGTGCTTACCTCATGCCTCTGCAAATTAATGGAAAAAATGATCAATCCTCGACTTTTACATTACGCTGAGTCACATGCCCTCCTATCCCCATATCAGAATGGTTCCCGCCCTGGCCGTTCTACACTGCACTCACTTATTCGCCTTGAACACCAAATACGTGATGGGTTCTCCAAGAACCAACCCACAGTGGCAATATTTTTTGACATTGCTAAGGCTTATGACACAACATGGAGACACAGGATTTTAAAAAATGTACATGATTCTGGCATGCGGGGTCCTCTTCCCTGCTTTTTACAACATTTTCTCTCTAACCGTACATTCCAGGTCAAAAATAATGGTCTCCTATCGGACATTATGTCACAAATTAATGGAATACCACAAGGATGTGCCCTTAGCAGCTTACTCTTTATTATGGCGATCAATAGTGTCATACGCAGCCTCCCACCTGAAATATCGTATAGCTTGTATGTGGACGACTTCGCAATATATTATACTTCTCCCAGTCTGACTCACATACAACGGCGTCTCAACATTGCTCTAAAATCCATCCACTCTTGGGCATCCACTGCTGGTTTTCAATTTTCTGCTGAAAAGACTAACGCCGTTGTATTCTATAGAAATGTTCGACATTTACGTAAACAGTCCATTACTCTCACCATGGGACATTCTAATATTCAGATCCTTCCACATACCAGGTTCCTTGGTTTAATCTTTGATACTCACCTCAGTTGGAAGAGTCACATTGCTTGCTTAAAGGCACGTTGCCTCCAGAGAATGAATGTTCTGAAAACAGTCGCACGAGTCCATTGGGGCGCAGATCGCGCTACGCTTTTACTGTTCTACAGAGCTACCATCCTCTCAGCCCTAGATTATGGTAGCCCTGTCTATGGCACAGCCTCTGCTTCCACATTAGGAACCCTCGACAGCATACACCATTTGGGCATCCGCATTAGCTCGGGGGCATTCCGTTCCTCTCGTGTCTCCAATATCCTATATGAGGCTGGGACCTTACCTCTTGCCTACCACCGTCGATAGTCCTCATGCGTACGGCTGTTCGCCTCCGTCATGACCCAACTCTACTAGAACTATTCCATTCCACAGATAACTATCATTCAAACATTCCAGTGCCATTCCCAATGTTGTCTCGCCAATTGCTCTCCACTTACAGTATCACCGTTCCTCCCATAACTCCCCCTCCTAGTCACATCACTCCGTGGACCCTAAAACACCCTACAGTTTGCTTTCACTTAGCGGATCAACTTGATGCCCAAGCCCCATCTCAATGTCGACATCTCGCTTTACAACATCTTGATGATCACATCCCGGCTGTTTTCATTTACTGTACACCGATGGCTCGAAAACTGCGGATGCCGTGGGTTGCGCTGCAGTCTCAGACCATGGCTTGTATCAAAGTACCTTACACCATCACTCCACGGTTTTCACTGCTGAATTATGGGCTATTCAAGGTGCTTTAAGCACCATCTCTTCATTGTCGAGGAACTCTCCACGGGTCGTTATCTGTAGTGACTCAAAGAGTGCACTGCAAGCCTTATGCGTATTTGCCCCCAAGGACCCATTGGTCAAGACTATCATCCACACAATACACAAATTACAGTGCGCTAATCGTTCCATCACACTGTGCTGGATCCCCGCGCATGTAGGAATTCCCGGGAATGAGCGTGCAGACTTCCTCGCTAAGCAAGCGTGTCATGGTACACCCTCTACTACTTTGCTGCGTTCGGAGGATATGCTCCCTGTCCTCCGTCGCCATGTTTATGACGCTTGGTGAGTTGAGTGGAGAGCGCAACCATTAATTGGCCACCTTCGCTCCATTAAGGATGACATACACTTGTGGCCCTCTTCAATTAATGGTTCACGTGCAGACCAAACCCTATTAACTAGATTACGTTTAGGCCACACACGCTTCACACATGGTTACCTGATGTCCACCCCTCGTGGTCCACCACCTGCATGCCAACATTGCCATACATCATTGACTGTTTTTCACTTTCTTTGTATTTGTCCCGTCTATGCATCTGAAAGACGGAGATTCTTGCTGAACACCTCCTTACATGGCATCCTCTCTGACTCAGACTCTTTCAATTTCACCCCTATTCGTCACTTCCTGAGAGCGATAAATTTATACAATGACATATAACTACTGACATATACGTGACTTTAAACTCTGTACCACCTTCTCCACCACTAGCCTTGCGAGGGCCTAGGCCCAGTGGGCTAGTATAAAATAAAAGCATCATCAACAACAACTCCAAGGTCCTTCTCATGCCGTGTTTTGCCGATTATTTCAATTCCTAATTTGTACTCCCAGCTTGGCCTTATCTCACTTGTTCCCACTTCCAAAACATGACACTTTTCTGCATTGAAACTCATTTTCCAGGTTTGGTTCCATCTGTGCAACTCATCTAGGTCCTTTTGAAGATCCTGCCAACTTTCTATACAGGTGACATTCTTCATGATCTTAGCGTCATCCGCAAACATATTCATATGACTATTCAAGTTTTCTGGCATGTCGTTTACATAAAGTAGGAACATTATCGGACCCAACACTGATCCCTGTGGTACTCCGCTCGTCACACTCCTCCACTGTGAATATTCGTCTCGTATCGTGGTCCTCATTTATCTTCCTATTAAAAAGTTTTCCATCCATTTTAACATCCTACCATGTACACCTCCAACAACCTGCAATTTCCACAATAACCTTTTGTGAGGCACCCTGTCAAAAGCCTTTTTCAGGTCCAGGTAAACACAGTCAACCCATCCCTCTCTCTCCTGCGTAACAACTACAACTCTGCTATAAAAGCTTAATAAATTAGATACACAAGATCTCCCTTCCCTGAATCCAAACTGTTTCTTGCTAAGCACCCCCTGTCCCTCAATGAAGTGTATCCACTTTTTTCTTATAATTTTCTCACAAATTTTGCAAACAATGCTGGTGAGGGACACCGGTCTGTAGTTAAGCGGATTTTCTCTGTCTCCTCCTTTGTAAATTGGTACTATGTTAGCTCTCTTCCATTCCACTGGCAGGTCTCCCTCATTCAGTGAAGATTTTATGATTTCATAGATTGGTTCCACTAACTCTTCCGCACATTCTTTGAGGATCCATCCAGCCACTCCATCTGGTCCCATTGATTTCCTCACATCCAAATCCTGCATCAATTTCAGCACTTCACTTTTTGTCACTTTCATTTCAGGCATCTGTGGTGTTGTCATTTCTCTATCAGGTTCTATAAACTCCTCCTCTTTTACAAACACTGACTGAAGCTTTTCATTCATAACTTCACACAATTCTTTATCTTTCTCATAGCTGTTTGTTCCAACTCTTAGTCTGACAATACCTTCTTTTGTTTTTATTTTTCCATTTACAAATCTATAAAATAGTTTTGGCTCGTTTTTGCACTTCTCTACAATATTCCTTTCATATTTATATTGTTCCTCGCGTCGTATCTTTACTTATTAATTTCTTTTCTCCTTGTACTTATTCCAGTTATTTTCACTATGTCTCTTCCGTGCTATAATCCAGGCTCGGTTTCTTCTATCCTGTGCCTTACTACATCTTATATTGAACCATTCTTTTTCCTTCTTTACCCCTGATGGGAACCTTGGGACATATTTATGTATCCCTTCTTCATATACTTTCAAGAAAAGTCTATATTTGTCTTGAACCATTTCCAGGCTTTCTAGTTCCTTCCAATTTATACTTTGGAAATGATGTTTCAATGATTTAAAATCAGTTTTAGCATAGTTGTATCTATTTATTTTATGTCCTTCATTTCTCCTAAGTTTTTCCCAAATCCATCTCCATTTCTAAAATCTTGTGATCACTTTTTCCCAAGGGACAATGATAATTTATCTTTCTAACGTCATGCGGATCACTGGTGAAGACTAGGTCTAGCCTAGATGATTCATCCATCCCTCTGATTCGTGTGTTTTCTCTAACATGTTGTGTTAACATGTTTTCTGTTACTAGATTCAGTAATTTACTGCCCCAAGATTCATTATTATTTTCCGCATCTAACCCTTCCCAATTGACTTCCTTACAATTGAAATCACCTGTTAATAATAATTTATTTCTCCTATTAAAAAGTATTTTTAGTGCATCTAGAGATTCCGTGATTAGTTGATCATATTCTTCCCGCTTCCATGCTCTAGTTTGTGGTAGTATATAAGCCACTGCTATATCAGTTGCTTTGTTGTCCTTGTCTTTCATTGTCACTGCTATAATTTCTGATCTATTATTGCCTCTAGGTTAATCTCACTTGCTTCTATATTTTTGTCAGTCATTATTAACACTCCACCGCCCACTTTTCCTTCTCTATCTTTTCTCCACACATTGTACCCTTCCCATCCCAACACTCCCAATTCAGTACCACCTCTCAACTTTGTTTCTGCTAAGCACATAATATGTGGTTTATATTTCTCAATATAGTCATTCAATTCTAATTTCTTTGACAGCAAGCCATCCACATTACTATACATCAGCTTCATCTCCCCTCTTACACCTTTCTTTTTTTCTCTTTCCCTAATATTCCCAGACTCTACTCCCCCCCCCCGCCCCCCGCTTCCACTCCACCTTCTCTCCCTTGCTCCCCCGTGCTCTCTACCTGCCCTGTTTCTCTCACTTGTTCCTGGTTTACACCAGTCTCTCCCTCCTGTCCTTCGGTACTGGTACTCTCTTCCCCTGTCCGACCGTTCATCCCTAAGTTCTCTGTTTGCCCCTCCGTCTTCCTCTGTGGGCTTTTGATGAACCATTTCTTCTTCTTCGTTCCTACCAGTCTCCAATAAAAAAATCCACTTCTTGTTCTGTTCTTTTGGCATTCAATTCCTTCACCTCATCCCTCAAACTTTTCATTTTGTTTCTTTCATCTAAGTCCAAGTCTTTTTCGATGTAAATATGCTTCAGACAATCCTTATCTTTCAACCTCCATTTATTATTCATGATTTCCTCTACTATTCCTACTGTGCGAAACTGCACTTTCATTGGCCTAGACAGGCTAGACTCTTGTTTATATTTTCCAATTCTATGCATGTCTTCAATTTCATTCTCCCACTCTCTCACACCCTCGTCCACTACCTGTAGAATCTCCCTCACTCGGTCTCTCTCTATCCTACTTCTCTCCTCTCTCTTTACATTGTGTTTCTCCTTATCTCCTCTTATCACAATACAGTACATTTCTTTCTTCCAGCAGTCTCCCTCACTAGATTTTCCTTCTGTCTAATTACCTTAACTACATCCTTTTCAAAGTTACCTCCCTGCCTATGTATCTGTTGCTCCTTTACTATCTCCGAAAATTTCAAATTCCTTACCTCCTCGTTCTTTTGAAATTCATCCTTCTTTAATTCAACATCCTTCATATCTTTCTTCATCCTGTCCATTTCTTCCTGCATTTCGCTAATACAAACCCTTAACACGTAATTCTCATCCTTCAGAATACCAATTTGGTTTGCCATCCGTTTTTCTCTTCGTTCATAATCTAAGCTTTTTGTCTCCTGTTCCTCTAGCTTCCGCTCCAGTTTATTCAACCTCACCGCAAATGCAAATATTGCTACTCCCTCCTCTGAGAACCCTGAAATATCAAATCCCTCATGATCACGATCATAAGGGTCTCTGGTTACCCTGCTTGGGGGCAGGCTGAGCCGGTTCCTCCCACCGCTGGCCATACTGCCAGCTGGCCTTTGTTTACACCTGTTCGGCTCCACAAGTTTCGGTGGGAATATCCATTACTATTTCTTTCTTACTCAAATCAAACTCAACTCTCACCTTTTTTAACTAGGGAGTATATTCACTAATTGCATTTAAATTATAATTAATAAACAAAAGGACAACACATATGAACGCTACAAAAATACCAAACCACCAAACAGGCGCTGGCTGAATCAGCTGTCTCAAGCACGTCCGCCCTCCACCACGGTCTGACTGTGTGTGTGTATCGCGGATCGTTTGTCAGATCAGTAAACAAAGCAATACACAAGAGATATGAATCGGTTTTGTCAAGATTACTCGGTTAATATACGTTTATTAAATATACCTGGGATATTCTCGCTATCAAAGCAGCTCAGTTGAGGTTTTGTGAGTATCTACACTCTACAGCCTAGGCCTAGGCCTAGGCCTAAGAGTAACTCGCCCTGCCACTTAGCAGACAAATCTATCCAGCACCGGACATTTGGTCCGGTCCGGATGGATTGTCCGCCTACTGACTGAGTCCGTTGAATCCGAAATCCGTTGAATGGAGGTCCGCAGAATCGAGGGTCGAGTGTACTATGCAATAAAGTCTTTATCTTAGCACTGTCTTGGTATGGCACTGCCGAGGCTGGTGGGGTGCAGATAGGTGCCATGGGACTGAGTCTTACCTGGGTGCTGTTTGGCACAACACCTGTGTCGGCAATAGTGTTTGCATGTTGGAGCAGGACTTTATTGTTCTATAATCCAAATTGCCTAATATACAGTAGTCTTGTTATGGTGCTGTCTTTTTGTAACACTGTTAAGGCTGGTGTGGTTGCAGATACTGCAGGTGCAAGTGCTACAGGGGGACTCTGTTGAGTCTTGCTGTGCTACGGTTAGCACTATACCAACATCAGCCACAGTGATGACTTGGTGGGGCAGTGCTGTGGCGGGACTTTATTGTACTACAGTACACTCCAACTACTGAATGGCAACCCCATCTGAGCCGTTACAATGCATGTAATGGAAATATTACACTAAACCATTGTATGTAAATACAGGACTCCTTCACTATCCGATGTCCCAATTTAAGATATTATTCATATATTCACCAACCCACCAATTATTATAGGTTTTTAGGTGTTTGGGTTTTGGTTGGTCCGAAACACATCATCATTTACCTCATTCATTTTAGGGTTCGCTATACGATTTTATATTTAACCCTTGTCTAGCGGGGTGTTTTGGGCTCATTTGGGCATATTCAGGCCCTCCTGCATGATAAATCAAGCATCTGCATGAAAAAATATATATTTAGCAAAAAATTGGGCACTAAAAGCTTCAAAATGAGACCAGAACGAGCTACGTAGCACTCATGGTTCTCTTGCAGTGGTGCCACGAACATGGAAGTTTAGCATATATCGGTATATTTTTCCCAGCTATGCTCACTACTGGCTACACTGCCGGCCTCTCGAGAACACAGGGAACATGAGTTAATGGGCAGCGGTAAGCCCTGGGAGTGGGCTGTCTGGCCCGCTGCTCTCCCGGCCATTTGCACTCGATTTTAACCCTTTAAAAGCCTTAATAATGCTCCTAACTTGCTGCAAATTGGTGCACGACTTAAGTCGAGCGCCGCTCTTTAAGGGTTAAGATCGGGTTTTCAGGAATGTAACCCAATCGTAAATCAAGGGAGACCTGTACTGGAAATCAATCTAATCATGTACAGGTCTCCCTGATTTACGATTGGGTTACGTTCCTGAAAACCCGACCTTGAATAGAAAAACACATATAGCGAACCCTGTATTTAATGGGGGTAAATGGGGATGCATTCTGGGACCAGCCAAAACACAAACACAAACACCTAAAAACCTATAATAATATCATAAATTGGGGCATCGGATAGTGTGGGAAACCTATACATGACTATGATTTTATATCCATTTATTGAATACTGAATATCAATCTAATCATGTACTCAGACCCACCTGCACACTGAATAGCCTAATGTTTAAGTGAAAGGAATGAAAATTTTATGGGGCACAGATATACAGTACATACAATGGTTTAGCGTCATTTTCCATTACATGCATTGTAACGGCTCAGACGGGGTTGCCTTTCAGTAGTTGGAGTGTACTGTAGTACAATAAAGTCCCGCCACAGCACTGCCCCACCAAGTCATCACTGTGGCTGATGTTGGTATAGTGCTAACCGTACCACAGCAAGACTCAACAGAGTCCCCCTGTAGCACTTGCACCTGCAGTATCTGCAACCACACCAGCCTTAACAGTGTTACAAAAAGACAGCACCATATCAAGACTCTACTGTATACTGTATTAGGCAATTTGGATTATAGAACAATAAAGTCCTGCCCCAACACTGCTCCAACATGCAAACGCTGTTGCCGACACAGGTGTGGTGCCAAACAGCGCCCAGGTAAGACTCAGTCCCCTGTGGCACCTATCCGCACCCCACCAGCCTCGGCTATGCCATACCAAGTCAGTGCTAAGATAAAGACTTTATTGCATAGTAATGGCTGTTGGTCCACAAGTCTATCGCCATCCCCCCTATTAGTCGCCTTGTTCGACACGCAGTAAGATGCGTGAGGCATATTCTTTGTTTTCCTCCACCATTAGATGAAGGTCCCCTTACCCCCTGGGGGGTAGATCTCTAAGGATATCTCAATTAGCCTTATAACTTCCATATACCCTTCCTAATCTGACTAAAATTGTCTAATAATAATCTAATCGTGTACTCCAACTTGTCAGAACTGGCATGCGGAGATCAACAAATGGCTCCACGGTCGACTGTCAGCCCTGGCCATTGACTGTGGCACCAAGGACGAGATTGACCGTAAACTGTCCAGCTTTATGACCACTGTGGGGCGGCGACCGGTTTATCCCGTGTTGATCATATCCTACGAGACCTTCCGACTCCATGCTGACGTCCTGCACCAGGGCGCTGTAGGACTAGTGCTGTGTGATGAGGTATTGTTCTTTAACATGTTCTTAACCCGTTCAGTACCAGTGCCATCCTTTTTATTTTATACTGGCTACTAATGTGATGGAGATGAGCTGCTTGAGAAGTATGTGTGGAATGACTCAGCCAGAGTGGACAGAAGGGTGCTGTGCTGTTATGGACATGTTGAGTGCATGGAAGATGAAAGGCTTACAAAGAGAGTATATGAGTCAGATACAAGGGGAGGTAAAGGGGTAGGAAGACCTCCATTGAGATGGAGAGATTGTGTAGGACAAGTGTTGGAAAATAGAGGAATGTCTGTAGATCAGGCAAGAGAAGTGGTAATAAATAGGAATGAATGGAGAATGCTTGTAAATAGATAAGTGATAACGCAGTCGTTTGGGAGAGGGGGTCGGGCGCCAGTTGGACTAGAATACTAGATAATAGTCCGTCAGGCACCTGGCCCAGGGAGCCGGTATATATTAAGGGTCATGCCTGGATGTGAGGTGCTTGCTGAGTCTGCCTGCTGAGACCGTAACCTCTCCGGGAGGTCTGGGACCGGGGGAGTGCTGGAGGACCCTAGTGATCTTGGGCGACCTAGATGTGTGTGAATTTTTAATTTTGTTTTTTTATGTTGCGTTGTATTGTCTCTGTTCTGGCTCTGTCTCGAGTCAGCCACCACCAGCTATGGGGTATATGCCTGAATATATACATATATACACACAGGGGTTTGGGTTTGGGTTTTGGCTGGCCTGAGAACGCATCCCCATTTACCCCATTAATTTTAGGGTTCGCTATACATACATAACATTTTAAGACTGAGTGCTCCACACATACGAGCAGTTTCAATCTCTTGTCCTAATGGCGGAGTTCCTGGCAACCCTGTTAAGGGCTGCTTCACTTGTCAAGTTTTTGGATTTGAGATCGGCACATATAGTCGGATCCCAGGTCTTCTTCGGTCCACCCCTTGGTGCAGCTTTCTCCACAATCACAGACCTGCATTTTGTCACCCAATTTTGTTCATCCATTCTCTCCACATGTCCATACCATCCCAGTCTACTTGTATGCATCACCTCGCTAATACTCTTTATACAGTGCTGTGACAGGGCTTCATTGTACTTGCTCCAAGTTGCCTAATGGCGGCACACTGGCGGTGGGTGTCACTCCCTCTGGACCCGGCCCTGGCGCCCTGGGCCCAACCTGGACGAAATGGATCCAGAGGGTATAGTACGTAGTGTTTCCCCGGACTGGCACTTTCCGCCCAATAGTATAGGGGCCCGAACCTGGTGGTAGCGCTCCAGGAGGCTGCCCTGTCATTGGGCAAAAAATACCAGGCCAGTCGTAGTGCCGTGTACGCGCACGGGGTGCGTCCCTGCGGCTGATTCTGGTGGGGCGTACCGAGGCCACTGGATCCTACCCCCCTTGTAATCTCTTGGGGGAAGGGCTGGGAATGGTCCCAGGGTAGACTGGAGCCGGAGTTCTGGGGGGGGTGATGCCCATCTGCCAGCCAAACCTACCTAACTATGACTAAAATCAAAGAAAATAAACGTAAGTCCGATGAATAAAAAATGCACAGGACAGGGACAAATGCCCCCCACAAACTCAGACTTGCTAGTGTGAATGTTGGTTGTTGTTGTTGTTGTTGTTGTTCCCTAAGCTGCCTGGCCGAACAGCCCCGAGTCCCTGAGAAAGGCCATGGCCACGATCGGGCTTTCCCACAGAGCTCTCATTGAGTGTAGATTGTGTTGTTGGCGTAAGTGGTTGTGTGAAATGCAGTCTTCTATGATGTGTTTAATGGTATGGGGTGCTGTGTTACATCCCGGGCAGGCGTCGACAACGGAGTCATTCAGTCTCTTCTGATAGCTCAGGAGAGCTGGATGGTGTCCGCATCTCAGCCTGGCCAGGTGGACTCTGTCCTCGAGAGGAAGGGAGGATTCGGAAGGATGGATTTCGGGAGGTCGTGCATGCAGCTGCGTGTTGTCTGTGAGTGAGTGGATGGATCGGTGAGAGATATGAGTATGGATGTGCTTCTGGAAGTTGGTTCGGGGTGGGCAGGGAGGGAGAGAGGACAATAATTGTGTGTGATACCGTGTGCTGGGTGTTGTTTTGATATTTCTTGGTGTCTGTGGGTGTGTTGCCATGTAGTTTAGTGGGTGGTCTTGGTTCGTGGAGGCTGCTGCCAGGAATTGAGTGCCTCTCATGTCCAGATGGTCTTTGACTTTGAGAATTTTGGTTTCTTGATGTAGGTGATCTGTGGGTGAAGTAGCTGTGCAGCCTGTAATGATCTTCAGGGCTTTGTTTTGAATAGTCTGTAAGGTCTTATGATGTGTTTCAGCTAGGTTAGAAGCCCAGGCTGGGCTTGCGTATTCCATCACTGATCTTATGTATTTTATACTGTGGTGGTAGTTTCTTTGTTGTGTCCAAATTTTGTGTGAGCAAGTGACCTGAGGGCGTTAAGTCTGGGTGTCAGTTTCTTTTTAATGTTTGTGGTGTGCTGTTTGAATGTCATATGAGTATCATATGTTACTCCTAGGATTTTGGGTGTGTGTGTATGTGTTAGGGGTGTGTTGTTTATGGTGAGTTGAGGGATGTATTCGTGTTCTCCTGTCCAACTTGTGAGCAGGGTTGCGGTGGATTTGGCTGGGGCTAGATTAAGTCTGTTTGTAGTGCACCAACCATGTAGTGTGTTGAGATAGGGTTGAAGGAGATCTGTTGATCTTTTTGGGTCATGGTGTGTGCATGTGAGTGTTATGTCATCTGCATAGGAGGCTAAGTTTATTTGGGGCGTATTGGGTGTAGTTATATCGTGCATGTACAGATTGAAGAGTGCGGGCGATAGGACGGATCCTTGTGGGACTCCGTTTGGAAAGTTTCTGATTTTAGATGACTGACCGGCAAAAGATACGTGTGCACATCTGCCTGCTAGGAAGTTGGCCAGCCACCTTTTTGTGTTGTTGTGCATGTTTGTGTTGTAGATTTTGTTTGTTAGGTTGTGGCGGGGGATGGCATCGAAGGCTTTACTAATGTCGAGTGTGGCTAATAGTGATCTGTGTGGTGGTCTAGCTGAGTTGATGCCGTCGAAAGTTCTTTGTGTAAGGTCTGTGAGAAGAATGTTTGTGGAGTGCAGTGGCCTAAAGCCATGTTGTGTTGGAGCTAGGGGTAGGTCAGGTGTAATTAGTTGTAATACTAGGCGTTCCATGACTTTGGAGGGGGAGCAAAGAAGTGTGATGGGGCGGTGCGAGGAGGGTAGCGTGGGGTCTTTGTTGGGTTTGGGGAATGTGATGATGATACCATGCTTCCAAATGTCTGGTATTGTGTTGTGTGAATAGCTGTAGTTTGATATGTTAGTGAGTGCTTGTATGCCTTGTGGTCCCAGGTGTCTGAGGTGTATGTTGCTTATGTTGTCTAGGCCACAGGCGGGTGAGTGCTTGATATTGTTGATGATATGCTTTGTCTGGTGATTGGTGAAGGGTGTATAGTCAGGGTCTGTGGGGAATTGTCTCTTACGTCGGATGACACGTCGGTCGTCTTTGTGAGGTTTTAGGTGGCTGACATGTGAAAAGTGATTGATGAGAGTGTTTGCTTGTTGTTTACATGAAGGAGTAGAGTCTGTTGTTGTGATTGCAGCATGTGATTGTGTTGTGTTGCTGTTGGAAAGTGTGATGCTGTTTAGTGTTTTGTAGAGTTTTTTGGGGTTTGTTTTGTGATCAAGTGTTTGTAGGAAGTTATTCCAATTTAGTTTTTGTTGTTCTTGTATTTTGTTGTTAGTTTGGGTGTTGAGTGCTTGAATTTGTTGTGTGATGTCTTGTGTGTGGGGTGCTGGGGAGTGTTTCAGTATGTCGCGTTGTCTGATGAGGTTTTGAATTTCTGGTGTGAAGTTGGGGTTGTGTCTTTTCCTGTTACCTCTTGGAATGTGTTTCTTGTCAGCGTTTTGGATAGTTTTATTGAGTATGTGTACAGCATTGTTGATGTTAGTGATGGATGTACTGTTTAGAGTTGTGAAGTGTTGTTCTGTCTCATTTGTGAATGCTTCCCAGTTAGCTCTTTTATAATTGGTGTATGTGTGTTTGTGGCTAGCTGGGGTGAGTGGTTTTGGTGGTGATAATGATCGGGAGGTGGTCAGAGCCTAAGGTTCTGACCACCCTCCAGGATGTTGTGGGGGCGAGTTCTGGGGAGCAAAAGGTGATGTCAGGAGATGATGGGTTATAGAGGGCTTGGTGAGGAATATGGGTATGTTGATGGATGTCGTTAAGGATGATGAGGTTATCGGTTTGGTTTTGTAGTACCAGCCCTCTGTCTGTGTCGGGGTTGTCGACAAACCAGGCCGACGTCTAGGCGTTGAAGTCACCACCCAGGATGATGTGTGGGGTGTGTGGGGTGTTTGTGATGTGTTGTAAGTGTGGTCTGTATTCATTTGGTACTGTAGGGGATGTTTGGGGAGGGATGTATGTGTTTATGATGGTTATGTTGGAGTTGTTGCCAGTGCGTATTTTAATTGATTGTATTTCTGTTGTGTTATCATTTGGGGGGAGGAGGGATTTGGTTTGTACACTGGTTACTATGTATGATATTTCTTTGTGTACCAGGGTGATGAGTCCACCGCCCCCGCCGACAGCCCGGTCTTGTCTGATGGTGGTGAAATTATGAAATGTGGGTGTTTTTTGTGTTGTGCGGAGTTTTGTTTCTTGTAAGATGGCAATGTGTATGTTGTGTTGTTTGATGAAGTGTGAGAGTTTGTGTTTCTTTGTGTTGATGCCATCTATGTTCAGTTGAAGAATGTTAATGTTATGTGCACGATGTATGTTGGGTGCTGCTGCATGAGGATGGGGTGGGGGTGGGGGTGAGGGAGGGGCTGGGGGTTGGGATGGGTGAGGTGGGATTGGGGAGCAGGAGATGGGGGTTGGAATGGATTAGGATGGGGTGTGGTGTGTTGAGTTGAGGATGTGGATGGTATGGGAAGGTTAGGTGGGTTAGGGAGGAGAGGTGGACGGGTTTTAGGGGGGGGAGTGGATGATATGGGAAGGTTAGGTGGGCTGGGGAGGAGAGGTGGACGGGTTTTAGGTGAGGGATTTGACTGGGAGAGGGAGGGGCATGAGGAACAGGTCCAGGTGTTTGTGTAGTGTTTCTTGGAGGCAAGTGTTGTGCAGGTGAAGTGGGTCCAGTTCCCGCATGAATTGCAGAGAACTGAACCCTTAGTATGGCGACTCGAAGTGATGGGTTTTGAGCAAGTTGGACATATGTATGTGTACGTGGGTCCTGGGTTGCTCTCAATGTCTCCGGCTAGAAGAAGTCTTCGAGAAATGACAGCCGGAGAGTCATTTCTCGGTGTAGGAAAAACTGTGTGATGTGTGTGGTGTGAGAGGTGTGGAAATTCCCGGCGCGACCGAAGCCGCTCCAAGGACCCGTGCCCCCAGGGAGGGGGCAGGGGATGGTTGTGACGGTTTGGCTCCCGAAACTGCTCCCCGCGGCCGGCATCCGGTTTTCCTCCACTGGTCGTTGATTTTGTCTTCGGCCGTGGAGGGTCGGCAGCCATCCGCGGTTGGCAGCCTGTTGGTAGTTTGAATCTGCGTGCGAATGAAGTGGCTGAGATGTGTGAGAGGAGGCGAGTGGACGTCTGCTGTACCCAGGAAACACTCTGGAAGAGGCATGGGGTACAGTGGATTGTCGGAAGGAGGAAAAGATATAGGATATACTGGATGGGTGTGGAGACTGATAAAGCGAAAGGAGGAGTGGGTGTTCTGGTGGCTGAAGAGCTGGCGGAAAGTGTGCTTCAGATTACGAGAGTTAGTTAAAGGCTGATTGTTTTGAAGTTGAAAGTTGGTGAAATAATTCTGAATGTGATATCTGCATATGCCCCACAGGCTGGTTTACAGAAAGGGATAAAAGAGGACTTCTGGAATGACACAGTCAGTGTCATTTCAGGCCTCTCGGAGAATGAAATAACAATCGTGGGGGGGGGGACCTCAATGGTCACGTGGGAGCATCTGCAGATGGCTACGAGGGGGTACATGGAGGAAATTATTACGGAAGGAGAAATCTGGAAGGCGAATATATATTGGAGTCCTGCGTTGCACTCAACATGGTTGTGTGTAACACAAAGTTCAAGAAAAGACAGAGCCACCTGATCACATATAACTCTGGGGTCTCCAGTAGCCAGATAGATTACATCTTGGTTAACAGGAAAGACTGGAAACTAGTTCGAGATGTAAAGGTCATCCCGAGCGAAGAATGTATCCCCCAGCATAAGCTACTTGTGTGCGACATGAGCTTATACAGAGATCCTAAGCGCAAGAAGGTATACATACCCAAAAGGAAAGTGTGGCTGCTGAAGAACAAGGAATTTAGGGATAGGTTTCATAGTGAACTGTAGGAAATAAATAGAAATAAGGAAGCTAGGCCTAACGATGTAAATAGTCAATGGAACTTTCTTAAGCATAGCCTTATTGCTGCCACTGACAAAGTCTGTGGGAAAACAAAGGGTCACCCCAGGAATAAGACCTCCTGGTGGTGGAACGATGAGGTAGAACATGCTGTGAAAGAGAAAAGGAGATGCTTCAAAGTATGGAAGAAAGGAGGCAGCAAGGAGGAATACCAGGCAGCTAAACGAACTGCCAAAAGAGTTATTTACAATGCTAAATATCGCATTAAGGACCTGGTCCTCCAACAAGTCTGTAACACTGACAATCCCAATAGGATCTTCAACCTAGCTAGGCAAGTTAAAAATGATAGTAGGGATACTATAGGTGAACAGTGTGTTAGAAATGATAACGGGAAGATTGTGTATGCAGAAAATGAAATCAGAGAAGCATGGAAGGCACACTATGAACGATTGCTATATGTTGAGTTTGAATGGGATAAGGAACAGCTTAGTATCAAAAAACCAATATCTGGGCCCCCTGCTTTGATAGCACCAGCTGTAGTGAGCGAAGCAATCAATAAAATGAAGGACGGTAAAGCTCCAGGTTGCTCTGACATTGTCGCTGAGATGATAAAAGCCTCAGGGGAGACTGGTGTAAACTTAGTCACTGAGTTGATAAACACCATTATTAAAGATGAGAAAATCCCAGAGGATTGGCTCAAAAGTGTAATAGTAAATATATACAAAGGAAAAGGGGATGCGCTAGATAGAGGAAATTATAGGGGCCTGAAAATGCTTGACCAAATCATGAAGGTCTGTGAGAGAGTCCTTGAGGGTTTGATCAGGCAAAGCATCTCTATTGATGATATGCAGTTTGGTTTTATGCCAGGACAGGGTACAACCGATGCTATCTTCATAGTCAGGCAGATACAGGAAAGATACTTACTAAAAGGCAAGGATCTTTACTTTGTGTTTGTAGACCTGGAGAAGGCCTTTGATAGGGTGCCTAGAGATGTTGTGCAGTGGGCTATGAGGAAACTTGGTGTGGAAGAGTGGCTGGTGCGTGTGATAATGAAGATGTATGAGGATTCGCGAAGTGCGGTGAGGGTGAAGGGTGTACTGAGTGATGAGTTCGCAGTCCGTGTTGAAGTCCATCAGGGTTCAGTGTTAAGCCCCCTCCTCTTTATTATGGTCTTGGAGGCACTATCTAGAGTTTTTAGAGGCGGACACCTGTTGGAACTGTTTTATGCAGACGATTTAGTCCTAATAGCTGACAGTGTGCAAGATGCTGAGGCCAAATTCAGAGAGTGGAGAGAGGGCATGGCGAGCAAGGGTTTAAGAGTCAATATTAACAAAACCAAGGTTACCGGTATGCATTGTAGATTGAGACGAGGCAATGTGGAAAAGAGCGGTACATACCCATGTGCAGTGTGTGGAAAGGGAGTGGGCGCTAACTCAATTCAATGTAGCATCTGTCGATGTTGGGTACACCATGGGAGTAAGAACTGTAGTAGAATAAAGGGACCCCTGCTGAAAGATAAGTCAGAATTAGAGAAATTTGAGTGCGTAGTGTGCAAAGGTGAGCTTGTGTTAGGTGATGATCCTGTGGCTGTGAATTTTGGAAATGAGTCTTTGGAGCTGGTGAACAAGTTTTGTTACCTAGGAGATACCATCTCTGCCGGTGGTGGTGCCGAGGCTGCCACTGTTGCTAGAATTAGGTGTGGCTGGGGGAAGTTCAGAGAACTGATGCCAATCCTGACCATGAAAAGAATGCCTCTCCCCCTGAAGGGAAAGGTGTATGCCTCATGTGTTAGAAGTGCAATGGCGTATGCCTCAGAAACATGGGCCGTTAAAGTAGAGGATGTCAACAGAATGGAGCGTAATGAGATGAGAATGGTGAGATGGATGTGTGGGGCCAGGCTACAGGATAGAATAACAAATGTTGAGCTGAGGAGACGTTTAGGTATAAAGAGTATTAGCGAGGTGATGCGTACAAGTTGTTGTTGTTGTTGTTGTTCCCTAAGCTGCCTGGCCGAACAGCCCCGAGTCCCTGAGGAAGGCCATGGCCACGATCGGGCTTTCTCACAGAGCTCTCATTGAGTGTAGATTGTGTTGTTGGTGTAAGTGGTTGTGTGAAATGCAGTCTTCTATGATGTGTTTAATGGTATGGGGTGCTGTGTTACATCCCGGGCAGGTGTCGACAACGGAGTCATCCAGTCTCTTCTGATAGCTCAGGAGAGCTGGATGGTGTCCGCATCTCAGCATGTCCGCATGTCTGCGTACAAGTAGACTAGGATGGTATGGACATGTGGAGAGAATGGATGAACAAAATTAGGTGAAAAAATGCAGGTCTGTGATTGTGGAGAGAGCTGCACCAAGGGGTGGACCGAGGAAGAACTGGGATTGGACTATACGTGCCGATCTCAAATCCAAGAACTTGACAAGTGAAGCAGCCCTTAACAGGGTTGGCTGGAACGCCGCCATTAGGACAAGAGACTGAAACTGCACTTATGTGTGGAACACTCAGTCTTGAAATTTTATGCATGTATGTATGTATACCTAAACGTCTCCTCAGCTCAACATTTGTTATTCTATCCTGCAGCCTAGCCCCACACATCCATCTCACCATTATCATCTTATTACGTTCCATTCTGTTGACATCCTCTACTTTAACGGCCCATGTTTCTGAGGCATACGTAATTGCACTTCTAACACATGAGGCATAATTTATTGTTGGCTCCGTACGTCAATGACGTAAGAGCCTATGATAATATGGCCTTGTTCCGGGCTCCTCAGAGACCGGGTTAACCTCGATTACGACGGTCGAGAACCAAGATCATCTTAGGGGGTACCCCTTAATCATTCCTAAGGTATGTCATAGAGACGGAGCCACTGAAAAGTAGAAAATAAAAAAGAAAAGAATTAACACAGTTTGAACACCGCGCCTCAGCGCATTCCGATCTTCCTCTGTTTCCCATGAACATGACTCATACCTCTTCCTGCCCAGGAGCGACCTCTCTCGACCGTCGTTCATCAAGAAAGGACACATATTTCCTTGCTCCCCTATTCAGTTACATAGCCCCTCTTAAACGCATCAGTTTTTAGTCCTTAGTGAGTCTATTTGCATATTGAATTGTCTATGCATTTAGGAATGTATTTATTGTAATTGTATTCACTTGTAAACCTGAATAAGCAAGGACTTAGTTTCTAGGCTGGTCGACGATCGTGTATTCTGAACGCCACTTTGCTTCAACTAAATGTTGTTATCATACGAGCCTTGGCTCTCTAGCTGCAGTGTCTTCTTTTTCTGTGAAAGTGTGTATTAACATTGTAGCTTGATATTAATTTCCTTAAGTGTTGAGTACTGTGTTAGTGTCAAATTCATAGAACTTTAATTCTTTGCTTGTACTCCCCATGGTTGTGCTATGGCCAGGGGTTACTTTTCATAACCAAACAATGCGAAGTTACTCATTAATTTATCACACATTGTAGAGAATAAATGGTTCATACCATATCAACTGCAATACCTTGCAGTACCTACCATCAAAGCTTTCTATGTACAGTACAAAGGAGTACAATGGAAATCAAGCAACAACAGGTCTAGTGACCTTTCTAGGCTGCTTGTCCTCCAAAACACTGAGGATCAAGTGTCCAAACAGTGGTTTAGAGTGGGTAAGGGAACATTGGAAAGGGAACTACTGCCTTGGAACTAATGTCCGTGGCAGGATTAGGAAGTTAGTAGGGGACAGATGGGTTAGTAATTGAGGGGAGGATAAAATAAAGTTATTCATTTACAAACGCAGTCAGTCGCGGGTTTGATGCGAGATATTTGTCTAAGCGAAGTTTAAATGAATCAACGGTGCTGCAGTCTATGACATCTCGGGGAAGCCCATTCCATAAGTTGACAACTCGATTGAAGAAGAAATTCTTAGCTTCGTGTGAGTTAAAAGATTTACCAATAATTTTGCAACCGTTTCCCCGCGTGTAATTAGATTGGTCGATAGTGAAGTACTGTACTTACTACAGTTCATATTGTCGATGCCTTTGATGATTTTGAACACTTTAATTAAGTCGCTTCTTAATCTGCGCTGGGTTAAAGGAAATAGATTTAATTCTCTAAGACGCTCCTCGTATGGTTTGTTCTTTAGACTAGGTATCATTTTGGTAACTCTACGTTGAACTCGTTCTAGCTTGTAATATATCTTTTTGGTAATAAGGGCACCAGGATTGAACGCAGTATTTCAGAAGAGGGCGGACTAAGGTTTTTTAAAGGGTTAGGATAACGTCTTTGGATTTATGCTCAAATGACCTGCCTATAAAGCCAATTATTTTGTTTGCCTTCTTAACAACTTCTGAACATTGTTGACTCGGTTTTAGGTTACTCGATATTGTTACTCCCAGATCGATTTCTCTGTTTACATTCTTAAGCTGAGTGCCATTCATCAAATAGTTTTCTTTCTCATTTTGGTATCCGATATGTAGTACTTTACATTTATCCGCATTGAAACTCATTTGCCAAATTTGGGCCCAACATGACAACTTATCTAGATTGTGTTGCATATCGTCAACTTGTTCTTTTGAGAGTACGCTATTTGCAATTTGTGTATCGTCAGCAAATTTTGAGATTGTACAGGTGAGACCCTCATCTATGTCGTTGATGTAAATTAGAAAGAGAATTGGTCCTAGTACCGATCCCTGGGTACCCCGCTACTTACATTGGTCCATTTAGATGCCTTACCGTTTATGACTACTCTTTGCTTTCTGTCGCTGAGCCAATTTTCTATCCATTTCAACACACCATCTTGTATTCCATGCACTTTTAGTTTTAGCAGTAAACTTTTGTGGGGAACTTTGTCAAAGGCCTTTTGAAAATCAAGGTATATAATATCTACAGCTTTACTCTCATCGTAGAGGTTGAGGATATCGTGGAAGAAGTCTAAGAGGTTTGTTAAACAGGAACGTTTTTTACGAAAGCCGTGTTGAGTATCTTTAAGTATGTTATTTTCCTCTAAGTGATTTACGAGTCTGTCTCTTATGAGTATTTCTAACATTTTACATACAACTGAGGTTAAGCTAATTGGACAATAGTTACTGGGTAGGGATTTGCTGCCTTTTTAGAATATCGGTGTTACGTTGGCTAGCTTCCACTGATCAGGCATATTTCCAGACTGCAAGGATTTATTAAATAGCAATGTCAATGGTTTGGAGAGCTCATCCTTAGCTTCCTTTAGGACTCTAGGTGAGATTTTATCAGGTCCAGGCATTTTATTTACCTTGAGTTTATCTAAACAATTCAATACTTCTCTCTCTGTAACGGTGATATTGCTTAGAACATCTGAATTATCAATCTGAATCGGCGATGGTGTAGGGATATCACTGAGGTCTTCCGTTGTAAAAACTGATGGAAAGAAGGTATTGAGGGCATTACTCATTTGTACTTCGTCTTTGGTGTATTCTCCATTTTCATCGACTAACGGTCCAACAGTTGAAGTAACTACTTTTTTCTTTCTGATATAACTATAGAATTCTTTCGGGTTTGTTTTACTTTGATTCGCAACATGTAACTCCAACATGTGATGGTGGAAGTCTTAATGCCTTACATTATTCAATCAAGAGTGCCTTTTCATACATTTTTTTGCCTTCAAGACAGTTATATGACATTATTTTCAGTGTTAACCACCAAATATTTATAGCTGATGGCATAATATTGTGATGTCAAATTTCAATATCAACCTTTTTATAGTAGCCTATTTTACTACTTATTTAGGCACTCATATTTATTTATTCCAAATGGTACCAAGTAGGCCTACAACAAGTAGCCAGAGTACTCGAAATAATATCTTGATTGAATATATCTCACTGACTTACAAAGACATAAGAATTTTAAAAACATGTTATATCTCACTGACTTACAAAGATAAAAGAATTTAAAAAACATGTTTATATCTCACTGACTTACAAAGATATAAGAATTTAAAAAACATGTACAAAGTTACATAAAGGATCGCCAAATAACACTCGTGGCCGAGTAGGCCTACCCATACGAGTGCAAAGACCATGGCGTTGTTGAGAATTCTCAAGTCCCCGGGTACCCTAGACCTTATCTCAACAAGGCGCGGGTACCAATACTGCCGGTAAAAGACAGACCCGGGTACCTTTATGGCGGACGATATTATAATACCAGAACAAGTATAAAAAACAGTCCCGGGTACAAATAGGCTACGGCCGATTACTCTGGAGACTTAAAACTAAGACAGACCCGGGTACCAATATTCCCGGGTGGTATTATAATCCATATAAAATATAAAGACAGCCCCGGGTACTAATAGGCCATAGCCGGGTACTCTGGAGGCTGTCACGACGATGACAAACCCGGTTACCAATATCCCCGGGTGGTATCATATTACCAAAACAAACATAAAGTCAACCTCGGGTACAAATAGACTATGGCCGGGTACCCGGGACGATGACAGACCCGGGTACCAACATTCCCGGGTGGTATCAAGAAGGCTATGGCCGGTTACTCTGGAGGCTGTTATGACGATGGCAGACCCGGGTACCAATATTCCCGGGTGGTATCATAATGCCAAAACAAATACAGTATAAAGACAGCCCCGGGTACAAATAGGCTATTGCCGGTTATTGCCAGTTATTCTGAACGATGACAGACCCGGGTACCAATACTCCCGGGTAGTATCATATACCGAAACAAATATAACGACAACCCCGGGTACAAATAGGCTATGGCCGGTTACTCTGGCGGCCGTTAAGAAGGCAACCAGGCCCGGGCACCAGTAGGCCACTTACCGGGTACTCTGGGCCTTGTCTAAACAATATAAAGACAAGCCCAGGTATCAGTAATTGACGGGTCATATTACAATGCCCAAATAGAAATTATTGCCGGGTACTCTAGGCTTGGTCATACTATAATAAAGGGGGTCGATAAATGGCTAAGGGGTCTATGAATGGCTAGGTGAGGAACGTTTCAGAAGATGTAGACCCATCTCTATGTGAAAAGGTGTAAGAATGCTCTGTTCCATTTTACAGACCTATATTCAAAGTTTAATAAGGTACCGTACAAAAACGTCTGCAGGGTAAAGATGTTACCATTATTCAGGCCACGACAATTCTACTGGGCTTCCAAGGCAAACTAGGTTAGTTTAAAGCGTCAATGGCACATAGAGATTTTCAGTAATTTTCGAACTCACAACAGTTGGGAGAAAGTGAAAGCATTTCAGATGGTGACATAGAAACATACATAGCACACCTGGACAAATTGATTGAAGACTTTAAACTGCACTTTGAAGACCTGGAGAAAATGCAAGTGCCTGAATGGATTCTTACACCATTTGACTTGGAAATACAAAATGAAGACATCGACTCTATTACTACTAATATTAAGGTACTGTACATATATAATGGTATCGAAGGAGGTGTGGTGTGGAGGTAGATGTGCTGGAAAGTGTGAAAAGGAACAACTTGAGATGGTTCGGCCATATGGAACGTATGGAAAGCGAGAGAATGGCTAAGAGGGTGTACGAGAGCGAGGTGGAGGGACAGAGGGGGAGAGGTAGACCGAATATGAGGTGGAAGGATGGAGTGAGGAACTACATGAACGAAGGCGGTGCTGGTTGGGGGGAGGGGCGTCGACTGACTGGGGACAGAGGTGCATGGGGGCGGTTCGTTCGTGGCCACCCCTTCGGGGATCACGGCGTCAGGCAATAGATAGATAGATAGACATATATAATTCCACATATTTACTTTATCATAATATGCATGTAATGCGTTTCTTTTTTCATAACATATTATATTATTCTTATTTTTAAATGTTTGGGGGTCGATGAATAATTTAAAACTTCATTAAGGGGTCAATGACCTGAAGAGTTTGGGAATCCCTGCTCTAGACGATGTCAGACCCGGGTAACATGCTCCCGGGTAGTAGCATAATACCATAACAAGACCCGGGCACCAGTAAGCCAGTCTACCGGGTACTCTGGCGACTGTTAAGACGATGGCTTATTCTACAATATTTTCTTTTGAAAGCCCCGGGTACTCTAGACCTTGTCTAAACATTATACAGTCAGGCCTGTGTAACAATAATTGACGGGTGATATTACAATGCCGGGTACCATGACGTGGTTCATAGTTTCACAATGACAGGCCCGGATACCGAAATAATTGAGACCACCATATGGGTGCTGTGTTACTCAAAGCCGTGTCATACTATGACAAGAACAAGTCCGGGTACCAGTAAGAGTAACAGATATTATTTTACCGGGTACCCTAAGCTTTGTCACACTTTAATAAAGACAAACCAGGGTTCCAATAATGGAATCAAATGGAAATTATTGCCGGGTACTCTAGGCTTGGTCACATTATAATAAGGATGTCATACCATATTAGAGACAGGCCCGGGTACCAGTAATTAACATAACTATCGGATTTACAATAGAAACGAGAGCTTAAATAAGTACTTCTATCTAATTAGTTTATTTAAAGCAAACAATACAAGGCTGATCCTAATTTTGCCCAAGTTAAGTAGGCCTAATAAGTACTATTCCCATCTCTCTATGCAACATTGACTCCTTGGTATGATTCACAGGCTCAGGTAATGCACTGCGTTACCAGAGAAGAATCTGGACATCAATCAGAACGTTCCCTCCCGGCCAAGTGATAACCACAGCAGGAGATGAACAGTATTCCAGATTTCAAGGCCATGTTAGACCTAACCATCATGCCTGTTACTCCATTCACTCGGCTAACAAAACCGTAATCCTTAAGGTGAATTCACTGGGCAAAACTCTAGAAGTTTCCGGTTCACCTACTAAGTATATTCTCACTAATTACATAATTTTAATTAATTTCCAGGAAACAAGTACAAGTTTTCTTTCCCTTTCTAAAAAGGCTATACCTGACTAAAAAATTACCAAGTAATTATATCCAGTGATACTGGGTAATAAGTCACTTATAAGACTATTTCTTACATAAAAGGCAACTGCAGTTTATTTAAAATAAACGATACATGACTAGATCCTATTTTGCCAAATCTAAGCAGACCTAATAATTCCGGTATTATTTCCACCATGCAACATTGACTCCTTGGTATTATTCACAGGCTCAGGCGAGCTGCTGCATTACCGGAGAAGATTCTCTTCAACAATTAGAACGATCTCTTTCGGCCAAGTGGAGGAACCTAACACCTTATATTTTAAGGTGAGTTCTTTTTTACAAAACACTAAACGTTTCCGGCTCACCGGCTAAGTGACTAAGTCACTAATCATATTGTGTTAATAACCATGACCCAAAAAACATTTATACCCTCGGTCACATGCAAACAAGTGTTATTATCTGTGTGGGGTTCAGTAAAGTCTTACATTTCAGGTACTTCAAACAAAATCTCCAGGTATTATGGAGGCAAAGTATGTAAGCTTTTTTAGAAATATCCTTTTCTAGAACCCCTAGCTCCTCCCCATCTCCTGACAAGAAAATGTCTGGATCTAGCAGGAAAAGACATAGGTCGGCCAGCTCAAAGTCTTCCAGTAAATAAACAGAAGAAAGTGAGCAAATCTCAAACTAAAAGGCGACCTGCTAAGTACCAAATTTCCCCGACTCGACTCGCAGTCATGATTTCAAAATCCTGCATTGTACACACATACCCCCAGACTTTTGACATTGTCTAATGTGGTCAGTCACCCTGCTAACTCTATTACATCAAAAAACATAAATTACCTGTCTCATCTACTTCCTTGACTGATCCAAATTCTGAGGGTATCAGTTCCCTTCCACTTTCCCTAGTACAGTTAGCTGATACTATTGAACAGCAATCTGAATAAACCCAGTTGCTTGCTCCACCCACATTAATGCACCCTAAACTGATTCAGGTGAATATTGAAGCTGAAGTACATAAACCCATACACTAATCACCTGTTCAGCCTTCTACGGACTTACCTGTTCGTTTAGATCCTTCTCTGGCAGCTCCAGACATTTTGGTTACAGTACGGTTGGGGCAATACGGAAAAAAGTACTTCCTAAGGATACCCCAGAACCTTTGGTCATAAGCAAGGCTATGGTAAGATGGTATGATTTGGAAACCAGTAACCATACCGAGGAGGGTTGGAGTGAGAATGAGTACCATGGTTCTCCATTAGAACAAAGTGAAGAAGAGGTTCCTGATATGGTCCCTACTCAGAGCCCGCCTGGTGGCTTGGTGGGTGAACTTCAGGTATTTTCTTAAATCTATGCATGAGTTGACAGACAAAATTGAACAGAAATTTACGTCTTTAGATAAAGCTATCCGAGATCTCCAAAGTAGGTCTCTTGCTCCACCCATGTTACAATATGCCATACCAGACAGTGTTCCACTGTCTCATTTACCTGTCCAGCCTAAACAACCTGCTCATGAAATGTTCAAGAAGCCTCCCCCTCTACTAATTGGTGAATCTCGATACTGGAAACAATTACCAGGGTAGCACCTACTAATGCTGACACAGGTCATTCAGACTTGGTGCCAATACCAAATGAGTGGATTATTAAAACGGACAAGCTTAGGCATCTACACACAAAGATGCACAAGACCGATTGCTGGACGTAATCATAAATTTACCACTATGCATATATACAACTCCGACTAGGCGGGTGCCCAACCCCGAAAGGGGTTGAAATAGGGGAGCTATCCCCCCGCCAAAGGCGGCTTTCTAGGGCCTTTCCTAGCTGATGCTGAGAGGATTGGGTTCTAGTCATGTGGTGATGGGCTGGTCTATCAGAGTGAGAACTGAGCGATCTCTGCCATACCCGTAGCTTACTCTGACTGTTCCTTTTACTTATATATTTTTTAGATCTCAAGTGACGGCATCTCTTCCGTGGATTGACCTCCCAATCTGCCAACCCATAGGTTGGTAGATTGGAAGCCAAAGCGTCACATTTCTCCTTTGCCCCTCAACTTTCTCTTCATAATTGCTGAGGCACAGGGCCCTGGGTGGGGCTTTGGTTTCCCGGGTGTTTCCGCACCCTCCTCAGCTCCCCGCCATGGAGTAGCTTCGGTCACCCAGGCTTTATTGTGGTAGGCAGGGAGGGTTCTGTTGGGGCACTCGGTTATGGCCTTGGCCTTGCTCGGGGCCTTGGGGCTGTTCGGCCAGGCAGCCTGAGGAAAAACAACAACAACAACAACAACTCCGACTCTATTCCCCAGGAGTTCTGGAAATATCTCAGATCTCCAACAATAGTTTGTAAACCAACTAGTTGACCCCATGATTAATACACCTACCCTGCATGGACTGACAAAGACTTTAAACTACGTCAAAGAACCCATAGGTTACTGTCAAATTTTATCACACAACAACAACTTGCACAAGCCATGAGGCAAGTAGCAGATTCTATCCCTGAACAAAACTCCAGGTCTGCACTTCATTTTATCAGAAGAGCTTCACGTGGTAATTCTCGGATGACCACTGGGAATGTCAAAATTCCAATTTTTGAGGCAACTAGAGCTAGACAGTATCCACTCACCCAATTGTCCAAGAATATGCCCAAAGATATTGCTACTCCGGCTCTCTTTTCACCTTGATTCACATGCAGATTGATTCCCCAAATGACCTGGAACGAGGTTCATGCTCTGTTGCTAAGCCCTCCGAGGGATATGTTTGGGCAGTTTCTGGCAAACAAGCTAACCCCTCCTCAGAGCTCAGTCCAACAATGGACAACTACTGTATCTCTAGAGTTAAAAACATTAATGAACCAAATGTTGACAGACAATGTTGTGACTTAGGTGCCAGAAGGCATGCCAGCTTTTCTATCACACTTGTTCCTCTCCCCAAAAAGGGACAGTCTACAACTAAAGCTTACGATAGACAGGTCCCTCCTCAACAAATTAATTCACAATATGAAGTTCAGGATATTAACTATTTCCCAAGTAAAGCTAATTCTACAACCAAGGTCTGAATAATTACTCTAGCTATAGAAGACTCCTACTGGCACATCCCAATAGCAAGAGGTACCAAAAGTTCCTAGCTATCCCATTCAGAATCAAAGCGACGATGTTCACCAGAATTCCTTTCAGCTTGATCATAGCTCCCAGAATTTTTCACCAAGATAGTGAAACAATCTCTCCTCCCTCTACTCAAAGACGGTGTAAAAATACTGTTTTACCTTCAAAATTGGATGATGCTGTGGTCTTCCCCACACCATTACCAAGAACAAACCTTGATGGCGGGTGCCCAACCCCAAAAGGGGTTGAAATAGGGGAGCTATCCCCTCGCCAAAGGCGGCTTTCTAGGGCCTTTCCTAGCTGATGCTGAGAGGATTGGGTTCTAGTTATGTGGTGATGGGCTGGTCTATCAGAGTGAGAACTGAGCGATCTCTGCCATACCCATAGCTTACTCTGCCTGTTCCTTTTACTTATATATTTTCTAGATCTCAAGTGACGGCGTCTCTTCCGTGGATTGACCTCCCAATCTACCAAGATTGGAAGCCAAAGCGTCACATTCTTCCTTTGCCCCTCACCTTTCTCTTCATAATTGCTGAGGGGCACAGGGCCCTGGGTGGGGCTTTGGTTTCCCGGGCGTTTCCGCACCCTCCTCAGCTCCCCGCCATGGAGTGGCTTCGGTCACCCAGGCTTTATTGTGGTCGGCAGGGAAGGTTGTGTAGGGGTGCTCGGTTATGGTCTTTGCCTTGCTCGGGGCCTTGGGGCTGTTCAGCCAGGCAGCTTGGGGAACAACAACAACAACAACAACAACAACAAACCTTGATAGTCCTGCTTGGTTTTCAGAGTAAATTTAGAGAAATCAAAATCTCACTCCTACACAATCAGCAGAATGAGTAGCATTAATCTGGGATACACAACTTCAGACTATAAAACAAAGTCCAACCAATGCCAAACGTCTTCAAATAAAACTGTTCAGAGTATTGCATACCAAGACTATAACCAGGAAACTTTGGGAATCTCCGATAGGCCCTTTAAATTGGGTTCAAAATTACAAGGCCCCTAGGCTTCCTCAGGTTGAAGGAACTAATCTGGCCAGGCAACAAAGTCTTCCCTCTAACACATCACAATTCCCCTCTCTTCATCCCAAAGAGAATTCTACACCCCCTGTCGTTGTGGTAAAACCTCCGGTAAATGGATCAGTGACACATTGGTCAGATCCACCTCCCACTCTATGGGTGGACACAGACACCTCGAGTCTGATAGGATGGGACTATCAGTCAACGGAAGGCCATCAGAATCACGGGAAAGGGATAACATTAAGTCAGTGTCACATCAATACCCAAGAGCTAACAGTCCCTCTAATTTTCCCAGTGTTCATGCAATGTCATTGACCTCCAGGTCAATGGCATGCTGGATGGACAACATGACCACTGTAATTTGCTTGAGGAAATAGGTCCCCACCCGGGCCAGGTTTCCCCAGGATCTCTCGGGAAAAGACATGCTTTCTAGCCCAAAAACATTCCATATTAATCCATGCAACATATCTACCAGCGGTCTCCAACCTGTGGGCGGATGCTCGGTCCAAGGGAAAGATTACCTCAGCAGAATGGGCTTTCAAACAAAAAGCAGCCAACCACTTAATTCTCCCATTTTTTACACCAAACCGATCTGTTTACATCTCGTAAAATCAACGAAGCTCCAGTCGTACATATCTCGGAATGACATAGCACGAGAAAGGGGCCCAGATGCCCTCACAGTGAATTGGAACAGGTGGACATAGATTTATGATGTGAGAATCATTCATCACCTCAGGTTTTCCAGGGTCAAATGGGCCGGGTTACCCCTATGTGGCCTACTCAGGTATGGCACACTCAACTTACTCAGTGG
Organism: Paralithodes platypus; assembly: GCA_032716605.1. Lineage (NCBI taxonomy): Eukaryota > Metazoa > Arthropoda > Malacostraca > Decapoda > Lithodidae > Paralithodes > Paralithodes platypus. The sequence goes on along the minus strand of CM064547.1, from coordinate 3,738,520 downwards.
TACAAAAAACCTCTGCAAACCCCCTTTTTTTACAAAAGATCCTCACGAAATTAGTGATATAAACTCTCTATGTCCTGTAGGTAAATGTGATCACCTATTACTAAAATGGAAGTTGACCTCGAGTAATGCCAATAGATTAGACAATAGCTACATAAATGACAGATTAAATTATAGTAAAGCTGATTATGTATCCTTGAAAAGATATTTAGAGGGAGTAGATTGGGATCTTATTTTGAAGGAACGGGACGTACAAGGTAAATATAGTAGATTCCTCGAAATTTATAGAGTAGGAACCAATCTGTTTGTCCCAAGATATAAAACTGGAAATTTTACTAAGCAGAAAGATTGGTTTAATTTGAAATGCAAAAGAGCTTTGGGTAGGCGTGATGCAGCTTGGGCTAGATTAAGAAGAAGGAACACAGAGTAATCGGAATAAATATAAACAGGAGAGGAATAGATATGTTAACATAATTAGGCAAGTTAAAATGAACTATGAGAAGAACATAGTAAATAAATGTGAAAGTGACCCTAGATTATTTTATAAATATATAAACAGTAAGTTGAAGGTAAAGAAACAAATTACTAAATTAAGAGTTGATGCTAGGACGTAAGAAAATGTATCGGACATGTGTGAGGTAATGAATAACAAATTGGGGTCAGTTTTTACTAGAGAGGAAGGTTTTGACGAACCACAGGCGGGAGTACTGGAGAGTGGTCTTAGTAAGATTGAAATAACTAGAGATGAGCTGTTATCTGCGATGAGAGGACTTGAAGTAAGGAAAGCTATGGGACCGGATGAAGTGTCTGCCTGGGTTTTGAAGGAGTGTGCAGAGCAATTAGTGGAGCCAGTGAGGGACATAATTCAAGCTTCCTTAGATAAAGGACTCCTGTTGAATGGAAAAGAGCTAATATCATTCCGATATACAAGAATGGAAACCCTGAGGACCCTCTAAACTATAGACCAGTTTCACTTACTAGTATTGTATGCAAGATTTGTGAAAAGTTAATTAGGAAGAGATGGATGAAAATGTTGGAGAGAAAGAAGATAATAACCCCAAAGCAATTTGGATTCAGAGAAGGGACATCTTGTGTTACCAGTTTGCTATGTTATTACAGTAGGGTGATAGATGTACTCCAAGAGAGAGGCGGATGGGTGGACTGCGTCTACTTAGACCTTTCCAAAGCATTCGATAAGGTACCACATAAGAGATTGTTATCTAAGCTTGAGACGCTAGGATGTGTCAGGGGGAGTTTGCTGAAATGGATGGAGAGCTATTTAACAGATAGGGAAATGAGGACCAACATTAGAGGAACTTACTCATCGTGGCGGAAAGTTGAGAGTGGTGTGCCGCAGGGATCTGTGTTGGCACCTCTCATGTTCCTTATGTACGTGAATGACCTGCCGATAGGCATAAACTCTTACATGTCAATGTTTGCAGATGACGTAAAAATTATGAGACAAATAACAAATAAAAGTAGTTGTGAGGAGCTGCAAGGGGATTTAGATAAAATATACGAATGGAGCACCAAGTGGAAAATGAAATTTAATATAAGTAAATGCCATGTGTTAAATATGGGAAGAAGTGTGAATAGACCAAATTGGGAGTACAGGATGGGAGATAATATAATTAGCAAGGCCGAAAAAGAAAAAGATTTAGGGTTGATTATACAAGATAATTTGTCGCCAGAGAAACATATTAACAAGCTCTTTAGCGGAATGTATGCAATGGCCGGGAATATGAAAGTTGCTCTGAACTACTTGGATGAGACCATGGTAGTGAAAATTATGAAGAGTATGATTAGACCAAGATTGGAGTATGCAGCAGTGGTGTGGTCCCCGCATCTAAAGAAGCATGTTCACAAGTTAGAAAGAATCCAGAGAGCAGTCACTAGATTGGTTCCAAGTCTCAGAGAACTGCCATATGAAGGGAGGCTAGACAAATTAAATCTACCGAGTCTAAAAGAGAGGAGAGAGAGGGGAGACATGATAATGATGTACAAATGTACCCGGGGGCTGGAGAGGCTGGATAGGGAGGATATATTAATTATGGATACAGGAATAACTAGAGGCCACAGCTACAAAGTAAAAAGACCTACCTGCAAGAACGATATCAGGAAGTTTAGCTTCCCCTATAGATGTATTGACAAATGGAATGGGCTGGAGGAGGAGGTGGTAGGGGCAAGGAACATCCATATTTTCAAGAAAAAATTGGATAAAAAGTAGACTGAGAGACGGGACAACACGAGCTTAGCTCAACTCCTGTAAACTACAATTAGGTAAATACAATTAGGTAAATACTAGTCAATACACAGCATCAACTTAAGACAGTACTGTATAGTTCACACTGTAAACAATTTACAACTTGGAGTGTAGAGTCAATCCAGCAGTCTCCATCGGTTGCTTTGTTGCTGAAGCACCTAAATTTTTTAATTGGTTTTAAAAAACTAACCGTTAACACACTTATAAACCATGTATCCATGATAATACTGATTCACCTGTAAGTTCTGCATCTAACCAGTTTGTTACAGCACAAGAAATTGATGGGTTACTTACTCATGCTCTATCTAAATTCTTTAGTCAACAACAAGAAAACCCCACAATGGACTTGGGGGCTCCCTTGACAAGTTCTGCGGTACGGCCTCTGATAACGTCAATCGATTTATCTAAGATTCCTAACCCTCCTACTCTGTCACCGGCAGGGAGCTCTAAGCCAGCTACGGCGGCATTCACTACGTCAAATGTCAGGGTCATCACGGATGTTAATCCACCCCCTCTAGACAAAGCGCCTCTTAGAAAGGTAGCTATGCCCCTGCTTTATGGGCCAGACGAGTCATGGGTTCTTTTGAACCCCTCTAAGCCAGAGCTTGCCCAGCCTACCTTGTCAGGGGAACTCCCGGTACCACGTGAGTGGTTTATCCAGGGAAATAAGTCAAAGAAATTAAGGGCATTGGATGCCTTGGGTAATGTTTTGGACGTAAATATCAAGGCTATACCTAGTTATTATCATCAGGATTATTTTGTTTATGCATCTAAGCCTGCTTTACCCCCTGCCTCAGCTTCAAAACTTTTTTCAGACTGGTCTAAGCTGGATGGGTTTAATGATATTAAGGCTCTGTCGGCTCTTACTCCTGAACTAGATTTACAGACCGTCACAGACGAGACAGCTAATCCAGTGTTGAAGGTGGGACAGTTGGGACCAGGACCTTGGGTGGATTGGGAGGTAGAGGCTCAAAACTTTGCAACCACTTTCACTTCTAAATCTTCCCACCAGATCCCTCAGGATACACATTCATGGTTCTCCATGCCGGTAGGTTCTGCCGGCGGAGTTCCGTCAGCTTTATTTTCTTTTTTAGCTGCCCCTAAGATTAATCTTTGTGAACTAAAGGAACCATTCATTACCCCTACCCCTTCTCACCTAGACAGAGAATTTAGGCTAAGGGGAAAAGCTTTCCGCCTGTTTTCACAGTACATAGTTTCTCAACAGGTGGCTAAGTCTTTACTCAGGTCTACTCAGGCAATCGCAGACGCGGATGCTCGAAGATCAGTTGAATTATCCCGGCGTCTGATTCTTCAGTCGTCGATTCAATCCTTAGGTGACATACGCACAGCCTTACTTGAGGCGGTGCGAGCACGACAGGATCTTAGGATGTCATTAGTTCGCAAGCTGCCTGATCGCATTGCTAACCAGGTGGTAATGTCCCCAGTACTTACACCTTCTTTAATGTCCCCTGATGTATGGCGAACAGTGTTTAACATGGCACAGGCCGTGAAGCACAGTCCCGCACGGGCTAAGAAACCCGCATTTAACTTCCCCAAACCTAAGCCTCCTACTAAAGCTCAGCCAGGGGGTTCTAAGCCGTTTCTTCCGCCTAAGTCCTCCCAATCCCCCCTGGGTCAGTTCAGGCATAGACAGAGAGGGTTTTCAGGACAGAGGGGACGCGGCCAGTATAAGCCGGGGCAGGGCCAGTCTTCGGCCCACACCAGCCAGCCGGCGAAGCGTCCAACACCACCAAACCCACCATCAAAAAACTAAAGTCTTTCTCACTCCCAGTGCCTATCTTAGAGCCGGAGGAACCGAGGGAAGTACAGCCGGCGAACCCTTGTCTGCTAACTGGGTCGTTCCGAATGTGTCACCAAGCATGGCCGTTAAAAACCTGGGCACGGATGGTGGCACGCAAAGGCATCACTTGGCAGTGGCTCCGGCGACCTCGCTTACGTCAGCCGACAACGGCAAATTGTGTTTCATTAGAGGTGGAGTTGCTGGTCCAGGAGATGATTGCCAAGAATGTCATCATCCCGGTACCTCCAGATTACCCTGTATTCACGTCAAAACTGTTTTTGGTTCCCAAACGGGACAGTGTTCAGATGAGGCCGGTCGTAGACCTGTCGTATCTGAATCTTCACATTTACAACGAGTCTTTCAGAATGTTAACAGTTCATCAAATCAGGCTAACACTTCCGCCGGGTGGCTGGATGTGTTCCCTAGACCTGACAGACGCCTATTGGCACGTGTCGGTCAACAAAAGATTTCAAAGGTTTCTGGCCTTGAGGATCAGGCACCAAAATTTTGTTTTTCAGAGGATGCCGTTCGGTTTGAACCTAGCACCTCGATTATTCACGAAACTAGTCCGGCAAGCCCTGATGCCATTGTTAAAACAGGGAATCAGAGTGTTGTGGTATCTAGACGACTGGCTGGTGGTGGCAGAGACACAACAATTATGCATAAAACATGTCAATATCATTTTAAATCATGTCAAAACTCTAGGCTTCAAGGTAAATCTGGTAAAGTCAAACCTTGTTCCCTCAAGAGTACCTCAAGAGTAATTCAGTGGATAGGGCTGGTCTGGGACACCGCCGCTCTCACTCTGAGTCAGAGTGTGGACAATCGCAACAGGTTTCGCAGGAAACTGTTCAGGTTTCTTCACAGTCTGACTACGACACGAAGAGTCTGGGAGTCTCTGGTCGGCTCTCTCAACTGGATTCAGCTAACTGTCAAGTTGGGCCGGTTGAAAGTAAAACGATTAATATTGGAAGGCAACAAATATTTCCCACTCTTACCGGCGGGAAAATTATGGCCCATACCAAAATTAATCCACACCTTACTAGCGGTCTGGGCGAAGAGGGAAACACTGCACTCAATCATGTCATGGACCTCTCCTCCTCCAACGGTATGGGTAGACACGGATGCGTCAGGCACCATAGGGTGGGGATTTCAGTCAAATCAGGGGCACCAGGGTCAGGGACTTTGGTCCCACTTAGAAATCTCTCACATAAATGTCAAAGAGTTACTAGTCCCCTTGTATTTCCTTCAGGCTCACGGCCCGGCGTTACGGGGCAAGTCAGTGGCCTTCAGAATGGACAATCTGAATGCAGTTCACTGTATTCAGAAACAAGGGTCAACGAGGTCAAGGAAGTTGCTACTCGTGTCGGAAGAGATTTTTGTTCTAGCCACCAGTCTAGATATTTATCTTCACGCATCTTATCTCCCAGGCGTAGCGAACGTCTGGGCAGACGCTCTGTCCCGGAGACAGAGCACGACAGTAGAATGGGAGCTCAAGCAACCCATTTTCGACCTAATGATTGCGGAGCTCTCCCATCCACAAGTGGATCTTTTTGCGTCCGAGGAGACTCACAAGCTCCCTCTATACCTCACCCGCCGGGCGATAACGCCGGCAGGGGGGCCAGACGCCCTAGTGACAGACTGGAACAGATGGAGCTCCATCTATCTGTTTCCGCCGCCAGATGCGTCACTAATGTGCCACGTAGTGAACAAACTACGAGTTTATCGAGGCTTAGTCTCGCTAATCGCGCCCCTGTGGCCGGCGCAGGTGTGGTACCAGCAGTTAATAATGTGGTGCCCGGACCCGATATCGCTCCCGGTCGGGTACTTCCACTTAGACACGATTGGCAACCTAGAGACCTCGCTGACTTTTGCATTATGGACATTCAGGAGGCCAAGTGGCTAGCACCATACGGTAGGGATGTGACCAATAAATTGCTCATTCAATATACTCAGTCTACTAAGCGACAATATCAATCTCATTGGAAAGCTTTTACTTCTTAGATTGTTAGAACGGAACAAACTGTACCCTCAGTGGCATTGGTTTTTAATTACTTGAACTATCTGTTTGAGCAGAAACGTTTATCTGTGGTTACTTTGAAGAATCACTTAACTGCGATTAGAGTGCCCTTTTTCGACCTTACAGGTCTATCCATACCGGTGGCGGAGGAAACAGGATTTATGAGAGCGTGTTTTAAACTCCGCCCACCTCCCCGTCAGCTCATGCCTACTTGGTCTCTGGACAAAGCTTTGTCTTTACTTCATTCTCGTCTGTATCAAAATACTGCAGACTTTGCTTTAATCTTAAAGAAGGCAGTTTTCCTTTTGGCTTTGGCCACCGGAAACAGAGTGTCTGAGCTGGCGGCGATGAGCAACACACCTAATTGTCTTAGGTTTGGTAGACTTAATGATTCAATTTCCATTGCACCCTCCCCGGCGTTTGTAGCCAAGAATGAGCATAGTGCACACGTGTTTTCTGAGTTCACGGTGCCGGCGTTAAAAAGGGGAAAGGTGCATCATAATTTATGTCCAGTGCAAGCTCTAACCAAATATTTGAGAATAGCTCCTCATAACCCCCAAGGTGCTTTATGGGTAGCGAGTACGGGTAAACGCTTACTTAAACGGCGATTAGCCTCTCTTCTGGTAGAAGTCATTAAAGAGAGTAATCCCGGCGTTGTGGGTAGGGCCCACGATTTACGCAAGTGGGCGGCCTCTTTACGTTTCCTGAAAAACTTTTCAGTTGAAGATATTGCGTCCACACAGTTGTGGGCGTCTAATCATACGTTTCTCTCTAGATACTTGTCAGTTGCTCTAGACAAACCTTCCTTACCATGTATAGCTTTAAGGCAGAGGGTCTAGGTGGCCCTGCAGTCACTTATGTTTATTTTCAAGGAAGGGGGGGGGGGGGGGGGGTGCAGTCAGTTGACATAGGACACCCTAGACCCCGCCGGAGTATGAGAGCTGTGATACAATTTAAGGTTAAAATGTGATATGAAAATTTCTCTGCGAGAATTTGTGCTAGTACAAAGTTTAGTACAAAACAACGGTGTTGTTATAGTAGTTTTAGCTGCGAAAGCAATGTAACATTAGTTCAATGGAGTTCATTAGCAATTGATCTCCACATGTATTTTGGGGTTTATGATGTGCACATATAAACTTATAACTTATTATTTTTGTCACCACTCGTTGAGTGGGGTGCCTTTTGTAACTACAGATCTGTGTTCAGAATCTTCAGGGTTACCTATTTTTGTCAGGGCGGCTTCTTTGAAGCACGCACCTGCCTGAACCCCTTTTTCTTGTATATTTCCGGCCTACGCCGTATTAAATACATTTTTCAAAAGTAAGAATACTATGTGGTTGTTTTTATTATCTGCTTTTCTAGAGTTATGATATGATTACGAATGTCCCCCTCCAGTCTTAGATATCAGGCATGTTCGTCAATGATGGAGGGGCCACTAATAAATTATAGGTTTGACTCCTGTAAGGAGATAAAGAAAACCTAATATTTAGTAGTGGCCCCGTAATCATTGACGACTGGGGCCCTCCCGACCGTCCCCTTCCCATTCGTTGATGTATTAAGGATTTTGGTTTACTTGATATGTCAGTGAAGGAGGAATGACGCCTGATTCAGCGTCTGGTCAGAAATCCACACAAGTACATCCACGATATGATGGAAAGCTTATTGGATAGTTATTCTTATTTTCTTTTTGTTTTTATTTTTTACGAAGTTTTTTCGTAGTGAGAACCCAATTCATAATGACTGAAGCCATGAGTGAGGTCGCGTGCGCTCATGATGAAGGCTCCTCAGTTTTTAAATGCTCTGCGCGGTAGATTCAAACTACGGCGGATTAGTGTTTGAAGAGGATGCCTTATGTAATAGGCATGTTCGTCAATGATTACGGGGCCACTACTAAATATTAGGTTTTCTTTATCTCCTTACAGGAGTCAAACCTATAATACCTACTCTAAGTCTGTTATTCCTAGGAATATGGCACAATTGTGGTTTCCTCCAGAAGGTTCAATAAGGTCAGGAAAGAAAGTGTTAGCATCCTTTATTGCAGATATAATTAACGCCCTAAGAGCGGGCCCGTCAGTAACTTCTACTACCCGCCAAGCGGGTAGTTTTACCCTAAACGACCTTGTTTCCGTGCTCTTTTTCATGTATAAACAAGAGCCAGAGCGTAATACAATTATGTATCCCTGAAAGGGCGTTAATTGAGCTTTCCAATGACACCATAACCATCCTTTTATGACCACTGGTTCTCTTGCAACGATCGTGCAACACGAAGGAAAAATCCCTAAAATACGGTAATTTCCTTACATAATTCCCTGTGTAGCGAGGTAATGGGTGTGGATGAGTGAGGAGGGGAGGTTAGTTGCGACGCGGGGACCGTGCCGAGCGGTCAGAGTGAACCTACGCTCCTCCCACCGCTCGTCTCTCTCTCAGAGCCAATTACTGTATGTGCTCAAAATTGCTACCGACTTAAGGCGGGCCCCGCCACATAGTCCTTTCTTCTCTAGACCGACTTAAGTCCGGCCCCGCTAGACAAGGGTTAAGGAAGCTGAGCCTCAGTTGATTGCATAAACCCATGATATGCACATATGGGCCACCACCATGAGTTTTCCCCATTGGTTTTTCAGTGGAGGATATAACTCAAATGGGTCTTTGGTCCTCTAACAAGGCGTTCCTAGCCTTATGCTTGTCGGTACATCTGGAGAAGACACAAATTACCAAGCATAGCGTTGGGGCTCGAACATGCCCACTGAGGCCAATAAGTAGATGGATATATTTGTTCAATACTTTTATTACCAGTGTTGTAAGGTAATAGAAGTTGTGTCCTACCATCCACCTTAAATTAAAAAGGAGGGGGCGTGTTAAGTTCCATGACAAGTTGGCAGGACACACAATCCGAATGGATAGCAGAAGTGCTATTACTGCACTAGATCTGTTACATAGCAATACCTTTACATTATTGCAATGTGTAACTTTATTTTTAATTTTAATTTTGTGATATACGTTTACCAGTATTCACACCTCAGTAGTTCTATTTTTCTGAGATAATAATAATAATAATAATAATATTTTTTTTATTTCCACTTAAAAGTGGTTATTCTGCTCATAATTACAATTACAAAGTGTACATTAAGTATTAACTTTGGTATAAACTTAGGTATAAGGTATAAACTTAGATTGTACATACACATTCAGATGCATATATACACGCATTACATACATATACAGTATATACCAACATACCTATACATACACCCATATTTATACATACAGGTACATTTTTTTTTTTTTTTTTTTTTTTTTTTTTTCTATGTGATTGAGGGAGGCAAAAGGCATAACTGCCTATAGCGAGTGCCTCCCCCATAGTTGAAAGAGTGACAGGGCCAAAATCAAGGGACGTTCGAGCCAAAATGCCTGGACACACAGAGTTTGAAGCAATTTAAGTCATAGGAAGAGGGAAAGACTGATTCTGGGAGAGAGTTCCAGAGCTCAGATGTTGAGTAGAAGAAAGTTTGAGAGTAATATTTCACTCTTGGGTTGGAGAGTTGCACATAGTAGGGGTGGGATTGAGTTGCAAGACGGGTACCACGTGCCCTACGTAAAGGAGGTGGTATGCACTGGGATAGCTCTGAGGAACACTGATTATTATAGTAGCGATAGAATAGCGAGAGAGATGCAACATTGCGGCGGAGAGAGAGAGATTGCAGAGAGTTGGTGAGTGGACGGGAGTTAATGATACGAAAGGCCTTCCTTTCAACTTTGTCTAGGAGAGCGGTGTGAGAGGAACCTCCCCACACATGTGAACAATACTCAATACAAGGGCGCACTATGCCCCTGTACAGAGCAAGAAGCTGTGCAGGGGAAAAGAACCCCCTAAGGCGGTTGAGCACACCCAGCTTCTGGGAGGCTGCCTTAGCAAGACTGGTAATATGGTCCTTCCAAATGAGAGCAGAAGAAAAAGAGACACCAAGAATATTGAGAGAAGATGAAGGGTTGATTTTTGTATTGTTGAAGAATAAGGGATAGTCCGCTGGGAGATCCTGACGGGTAGATAGATGGAGAAATTGGGTTTTGGAAGCATTAAAATTAACAAGGTTTTCTCTGCCCCAATTGGAAATAGTATTTAGATCAGAATTTAAGAGTTCTATGGCTTCATTACGTTTGTCGTTGAGGGATTGCTGGCTGGGGCGTTCTGAAAAACTAATGGAGTAGTGTAAGGTTGAGTCGTCTGCGTATGAATGGATGGGAATTAAGGTACAGTTAAGGAGATCATTTTTAAAAATTAGAAAGAGAATAGGAGATAGGACAGAGCCCTGAGGAACACCGGAGTTTATAGGGTGAGGAAGTGAACAATGGCCGTCCACAACCGCAGCTATGGAACGGCCGGAAAGGAAATTAGAGACAAAGGCACAGATGGAGGGATAGAAACCGAAGGAGGGTAGTTTAGAAATTAAAGATTTATGCCAGACTCTATCGAAGGCTTTCGATATGTCTAGTGCAATAGAAAAAGTCTCACCGAAGTCCCGAAAGGAGGATGACCAAGAGTTAGTAAGATATGAAAGAAGATCACCAGTAGAGCGACCCTTAACCCAGTGAGACCCAGCGTCGCACGTGATGCGTCGGCAGTGTTTGATCACCAACTCCCAGCGACGCATCACGTGCGTCCGACATATTAAAATAAGTTACGTGGCTCGTAAGGTAGGAAATGGCGGGAGAATAGGAGGGGGATGTACCGTAGTGTGTGTGGGAGCCGGGCCGGTAGGTGTGAGCGGGCCAAGACAGCCGCGCGGCTGGTGGTGGTGGGCTTAGTGGGGATACTTTACACCCTTAGTTCACCGCCACTTTGAACCTTCATTACTCCGGTCGTATGGGAGCTAGAGGCTTGAGATTTATGTGAGACACTCCTTAGGATGTATGCCGTACAATGTCATACTCAGTTTTCACCCTAGTGCTCCCAGGCGGGTGGTCATGCAGGGGAGACGAACTTTCGACCCTCCCTCCCCCGACCCCCAAATGACCAAGGTGATTTTTTTTTTTTTTTGTCTTCATTTCTCACCATTCTCTTCCATTTTGGCTCAACAAATTTTTTTGAGACCACCCCCACCGCCGCAGGCCCCCCCCCCCCCCCCCCAATATCCGAGGTGATTTTTTTTTATTTTTTTTTCATTTGTCATCCTTGTCTTCCATTTTAGCAAACAAAAATAAGAATTGAAAATGGCTTGGGACTGGGGTGAACAAAATATTATAACTAGCCGGGGCTCAACGGGTTAAGGAAGCCATACTGGCGATCTGAGAGCAGATTATGAGAAGAGAAATGCTTAAGAAATTTGGAAGCAAGAATAGTTTCAAAAACTTTAGAAAGACAAGAGATAAGAGCAATTGGACGATAGTTGGAGGGTTGAGAGCGGTCACCCTTCTTTGGGACAGGTTGAATGTGAGCAAACTTCCAGCATGAAGGGAAGACGTTAGAGGATAGACAGAGACGAAAGAGTTTGCCTAGGCAGGGAGTCAGCACGGAAGCACAGTTTTTGAGAACAACAGGAGGAACACCGTCCGGACCGTACGCCTTATTAGTGTTAAGCCCAGAGAGGGTAGAAAGTACATCTTTAGAAGAGATTAGGATATTAGGCATAAGTAAGAGAGAGGAGGGCGGAGAGGGAGGGAATAGCACCGGAATCATCCAAGGTGGAGTTTCTAGCAAAAGTTTGAGCGAAGAGTTTAGCTTTGTCAGAGGAAGAAGTGATGGTTGTGCCATCAGAGTGGGAAAGGGGAGGGAAAGACGAGGAAGAGAAATTGTTGGATAGGTTTTTGGCTAGATGCCAGAAAGCTTGGGAAGAGCTAGAGTTGGATAGTTCAGTGCATTTATTATTGATGAAAGAGTGTTTGACAAGTCGAAGAACAGATTTGGCTTGATTCCGGGCAGAAACATATGAAGAATGAGAGTCTTGAGTTTTAAGGCGTCGGTACCGTTTGAATGCTTCCTCCTTATTGCGGACAGCAGTAGAACAGGCGTGAGTAAACCAAGATTTTTTAGCATTAGTCTGAGAGAAAGAGAATGGAATGTATGCTTCCATGCCCGATAGGATTACCTCGGTAATGCGTTCAGCACTCTCCGAGGGTCCTCGGCCATGGAAGCAGAAATCATTCCATGGGAAATCAAAGAAGTACTGCCGAAGAGCCTCCCAGTCGGCAGCGCCAAAGTGCCACAAGCGCCGCCGGCTAGGAGGATCGGGTGGCTGTACTGAAGAGATAGGACAGGTGACAGAGATAAGTTTATGGTCGGAGGAGTCCAAAGGAGAGAAAAGATCGACAGTATAAGAAGAAGGGTTAGAAGTTAGAAACAGGTCAAGAATGTTGGGCCGATCTCCGATGCGATCCGGGATACGGGTGGGTTGCTGAACTAACTGCTCTAGGTCATTTAGGATAGACATACGCACACATATATATACTGTACATATATACGTACATACACACATATACACCCCCGCTCTGCCTGCTTCGTTGGTTTCACTTTTGAACACGTGCGGGGGCTGACGGAGGCGGCAGGAGGGGAGTGCATGCCCGCATGCCCACCCTTCCTGCCGCCCCCAACTAATTGTAGTGGGCCCTATCATTTCTCATCCTTTCTGTTTTCCGTTTTTCCCTTCTTCCCGCTGCCCCCTCCTTTGGGAGCACCGTGACTGTCATGAGGTAAACGACCGTACTCACTCTTTGGTTTCGTTGGAGGGTGTTGTGGGTCGGCAATCCCTACACCCGTCGAACTGTGGTACCCGACGTGTTCGAGCGAGGGGAAACTTTTATGCCAAACCCTAACCCTTGTGCTGGGTCTGCGGTCGACGGATCGACGGCCCTTAAGGTGCATTAGTCGGGGTGTATATCTGCAAGAATTCCTAGGGCGGTCGTCCCGTCCTCTAATTGTGGCTCCATGGTGGGTTTGGAATCTGACTCAGATGAATTTAGAAATATTCGTCCTATGGAATCTAAAATTGCCCCCTGCGAGAAATTGGACTGCCTCAAGGACCCTTCCCCTGCTGCCAACAGTGCCGGAGTTCCCCACTCAGGCATGGCACCCACAGACCTTGGCAAACCTCCTAAGGATACTGTGACGAATTCTCCATCGTCGGGTAGTGGGATCCATCAGGTGATCTCCTCGGCATCAATTCCTATGCACAGTACTGCCTCTGTGATCAATAATAGTGATGACAACCCCACAGTCTCGACTTTAACTTCTAAATTACCTGATTATGATTCTAGCCTTAGCCTACCTATTCATTCCGTTGACAACCTTAATGAAGAACCTCGCATGCCCTCAGCTGACACCCCTACGGATGCTTCTTGCATCCCTGACCCGTCTGTGACTCCATCTGTTACCATCTTCCCTCCGGATGCAGGATCTCCTACCTCAATTAAACCTGCTTCTGTACCTCCACGATCTCAACGGGCCATTAATGCAGGTACAGGAAAAGACCTTGCCGGTATTTCCTCTGCCATTCACACGCTTCAACCGTTCGTACCTTCGCATAACTGACAAAGGAGTAAACGTAACACGTATACCCCTGCTTCGAAGGACACTTATAATGCTATGTTCAGTCCCCCTGATTGGTCACGGTTTTTCACGGTCTCTGGTGAACCTATGGATGATTTCAGTCTATACGATGCTCTCGCACAAGATGTTGGTGACTTCACCATGCATGCTGTTGGATCGGCCAAGCGCATGATTGAGGTGAAAACACAGGAGCAATCAGAAGCCTTACAAGCCTACCTCGACACCCCCAACGACAGATACACAGGTAAACCAGATGAATACCTGAATCAGTGTACTGGCACGGTTGTGCTCCCTTCCGACTTTGAATTTGCAGATCAGAGCTTTACAGACTCAACCAATCGTATCTTAAAATTATTGCAAAGAACTGACCCCACTGTTGTTAAAGTTGACACTTATACTGCTCCTCAGCGTGGAAATCGGCCCCCACTACGCATTGTCAAAATCTATTTTAAGCGCCATGACCTCCCTATGCATGTCCGTCTTGCAGGTCGCCAACTGCAGGTACGAAGGTATGTTAACAAGCCGAGACAATGCACAAATTGCTGGAAGCTTGGGCATTCAACCCCACGGTGTCGGGCTCTCAATGCTCGTTGCTTAAATTGCGGCTCAGAACAACATGCTCTCAACAATTGTCAAGCCAGCGCGCCCCGTTGTGCAAATTGTGACGGGTCCCACAAAGCCAATGACAGAACATGCCCGCACTTTGCGTTTCATCGTGACGTTTTACATTTACAGGCCACAAAAGGACTCCCCTTCCGGTCTGCTGCAGCACAATTAAGGCAGGAAGGTAAATCTCCTCCATATCGACGGTATGAATCAACTACACCCGCTGACTCCTCTGACCACCAGCGTCCAGAGCAGCCTCCGGCACCACCTATTAGCCCACAACATTACCCCACCAATGATACCTTCCGTTTAGTTCACCTTAACTCCCCGGACCTATCCACCTCTAACAGGTTCGAGGGATTTACTAACTTGACCGATGATACTGAGTTTTGGAACATGACTGCCTAAGAGAACCTCATGGAATGTAACACAGTACCAGATATAGAGACTTCTCCCCAATCTCGCTCCACCCAGTCGCAGCCTCGGAAAAAGCGTAAGGTTGCAAGTCCTATCCGGTCATTATCCCGGACCTCGAAACTCGGTTCCACCACACAGAAGTGGGTTATGCCTACCCACGATCCGGACTGTGGCTGCCATAACTGCGGCCGATTCTTTCTACTTCAGCACAAGACTTCTACCCGTACAGTACTCACCGAACATCTTCACAAATTTCTTTCCAAGCGAGCTCCAGCGGAAGATGCTCAAATTCACCCGACTCCTTGTTATTGTGTCACCCATATTTGTGAATCTGATCCTACGCCCAAGGACTTGATGCAGAGATTCCTGAAGGACAATAACCTGTTGGATTCTGACTTGACTAATATAGAGCTATCACGATCCCAATTTGATGTTCACCAACCTCCTGTCAATGTGCGTACCACCCTCACCACGCCTGATCCTCCCTGTAACCTTGAGCGACATGTTCCGTTAGCCGCTCCCCACTGCCCAGATCCCGATGCTCCCAAACCTAGAGACATTCCCCCACAAACTCCTGCTAACCCTACGACACCATCATCTGACGAACCTTCGATAAAGACTCATCATACCCCGAGCCCCTCACAATCTCCTGTATTGATATGTCACACCAATATCCCACCTGACAAATGTGGATGTCCAATTTGTTTCCGTAATTACATCACACCCCATATCTGCGCCACGGATCCCTGCCTCCTTGCTCGGACGCAGGAATTTGTCACCACACGTACACTTCCCCCTAACCCTGATGAAGATGTTACCTCCGCTTATCTATTTATGAACACTCTGCGCCAAAAACTCCTCCACTGCCCCACCCTTGTTCCTAAACTAGTCACACAATTCACAGCTATTTCTGAAAAATTTACAGACCTTACATCTACCCCTTCACCTCCATCCACACAACCCTCTCCACACTCACAACCTTTCCCAGACTCTCTTCAAGAGACCTCTATTGTCGATGACTCTGACAATCCTATTCTTGATGGCATATAACATTTTGCAATGGAATATAAACGGATACCAGATTCGCCTCCGTATGGGAGAATTACAACGATTACTTAAATTATATTCACCATTATGCATTTGCCTCCAACATGTAGGCAATTTTGTTGTCCCCCCAGGCATTATACTGTTGCTGCTAGCTCCCCTATAACCCCTTCACATCTCCGAACGGCCATCCTTGTGCACTATAAGTGCGTATTTGTTCCTGTCACCCTTGACCCCAACCCTTTTCAAACAACTGCCGTCTCCATTTCATTACCAAACCTTCCTTCCTTGACTGTTTGCTCCTCCTACAATCAACCCTCCTGTCATTACAATACTTCAGACCTTCATCAACTAGTACAACAACTGACTCCACCGTACCTTATTCTGGGCGACTTTAACGCACACTCTCCCCTTTGGGGCAACCCAAACACAGATATCCCAGGCGATAAAATTTAAAAATATCTCCTTCATTCTACTCTTTGTTGTCTCAACTTTGACACCCCCACCTACAGATCTGCTACCCACTGTACATTTTCCGCTGTTGATCTTTCCTTTGCCTCGGATGACGCAGCTCCCCTATTTGACTGGTCAGTTTACAGGATCGCTTCTCCAGCGACCACTACCCTATACTCCTTAAGTATTTGTGCCCTGCATCCTCCCCTCAAATATCGAGTTATAATCTCTCTAAAGCCGATTGGACGTCTTATACGCACTCCTCTGCAGACGTTTCGGACTTCTCCCCTACCTCTTCCCCTGCACACAATTTTGATTATTTTTCGTCCTTCCTGAACTCCATTGCTCGCACTCATATCCCGCTTACCTCCTCGCTGACGCACCCTCGCCAGGTCCCTTGGTGGACGCTCACTCTAGCCCAAATGATAAAATTCAAGCATCGTGTGGAACGCCTTCTTAAGCGTCTGAGTGTTAGGCAGCGGCGTTTAAAGACTGTTTCCCCCCGACTTTTTTCCACTAATCGTTACTTTGACCTTATAACCATCACTATTGAAAAAATTGCCCTTAAAACGTTCTATAACAAGATCTGTGCAGTTGTCAAACGCAGTATCCTTGACAACAAGATACTTTCATGGCGATCATATATCTCGTCCTTCAATTCCCGCACCCCTCTCTCTACTTTATGGAAAAAGTTTTGCAGTATCAACGGACGCACTGTACGGCCTCCACTCTCTCCACTCAAAGACCCTGCCTCGGACTCGCTTACACATGACCCCCTTGCCATCGCTGCCATACATGCCAAACATTTCTGTCACGTCAGCTCAGACCAGTCATTGCCTCGTCAATTTCTTCGTTATAAATGTATGGAGGAATCTCGCCCGCTATCTTTTCATAGCAGGAAAACACATGAATATAACACCCCTTTTTTAATTCCGGAATTGCGACACGCGCTCGACCTGTGTACAGACACTACTCCTGGCCCGGATGGATTCTCGTACGCTCTCATCCGTCACCTCCATCCACGTGCGCTACAACATCTTTTACAACTGTACAATCAGTTTTGGATAAGTAACTACTTCCCACCGTCTTAGCGGCATGCTTACACTATACCCGTACCGAAGCCTGGAAAAGATCATAGTCTTCCCACAAATTACAGACCGATTGTGCTTACCTCATGCCTCTGCAAATTAATGGAAAAAATGATCAATCCTCGACTTTTACATTACGCTGAGTCACATGCCCTCCTATCCCCATATCAGAATGGTTCCCGCCCTGGCCGTTTACACTGCACTCACTTATTCGCCTTGAACACCAAATACGTGATGGGTTCTCCAAGAACCAACCCACAGTGGCAATATTTTTTGACATTGCTAAGGCTTATGACACAACATGGAGACACAGGATTTTTGAAAATTTACACGATTCTGGCATGCGGGGTCCTCTTCCCTGCTTTTTACAACATTTTCTCTCTAACCGTACATTCCAGGTCAAAAATAATGGTCTCCTATCGGACATTATGTCCCAAATTAATGGAATACCACAAGGATGTGCCCTTAGCAGCTTACTCTTTATTATGGCGATCAATAGTGTCATACGCAGCCTCCCACCTGAAATATCGTATTTTTTTTTTTTTTTTTTTTTAAAGAGACAATGAACGGAGGAAGGAAAAACACAGATAAAACAAAAAGGTCCATGTGCCTAAAGGCATCCTCCATTCATAAAATGTTTGTAACAACTGGATTTAAACATTTGTTGATTGTAAGTTTGTGGAAAGCAATTCGAGGGAAGTGAATTCCAAAGAGTAGTAGCTCTGGGGATAAATGAATTCTGATATGCAGAAGTTCTGCATTGTGGAGGAGAAAGTGTAAATTCATGGGCGCTCTCAGCTGCCCTAGTTCTACGGGGAAGATGTGGAGAGGCGGCACAATTGAAGCAAGTTCCTCGGAACAATTGCTGTGAAAATATCTGTAGAATAATGCAAGGGATGCAACGTTTCTTCGTATGGCTAATGTAGGAAGGTCCTGTGTGATTGCAGGGTTATTGATTAATCTAATAGCTTTATTTTGAATTTTGTCCAACTGCCTCAATGCAACCACTCCACTTCCACCCCACAGAGGTGAACAGTAATCCATCTGAGAGCGCACATGACTTTTATATATTACGGCCAACTGCTCGTCAGTGAAGAATTCTCGAACTCTGTACAGGAGTCCCAGTTTTTTAGAGGCATTCTTAGCAATGCTTCTAACATAATGTGTCCAGCTCAAGTTAGTAGTTAGTGTTACACCGAGAATGTCAATACTAGGGGAAGTGGGAATATTTACATCATTAAAAAATATATGGGAGTCCGTGAGATTCTGTCGGTTAGAAAATTGAATGTACTTGGTTTTCTGTGCATTAAAGGAAACTAGATTCTCTTGTCCCCATTCATTAATTCTAGAAAGGTCCTGGTTCAGAGAAATTGCAGTGTTATTTTTGAATTTATAAGATCGGGTTGGGTGAAAGAATTGGTAAATGTGAAGGAACTGTGGAGTGTTGAGTCATCTGCGTAGGAATGTATTGGATTATGAGTGGTAGATATGAGATCATTGATATGAATGAGGAACAGAGTTGGGGCCAAAACTGATCCCTGGGGAACACCAGCATTTATTGAGTGAAATTGAGAATAAAGGCCATCTACCATTACACGTATTTTCTGTTATGAAGATAAGAAGAAATTAGTGGAACTAATGATGCAAGGCCGTAGTGTGACATCTTCGACAATAAGGATTGATGCCAGACTCTATCAAATGCCTTTGATATATCCAGTGCTATTGTATGTGTTTCACCATGTTGGTCTGTAGCTTGGTTGATCTGATGCGTAAGAAGGCAAAGAATGTCTGCAGTTGATCGACATCGTCTAAAACCATATTGCCTATCACTGATTAATTTATTATTCTCCAGATGCTTAATTATGTGATTGTTAATATAATTTCAAAAACTTTGCCAAGAGTGGAAGTTATAGCTATTGGTCTGTAGTTTGATGGATCTGAAGAGGCACCTTTTTTAGGAACTGGATGGATGTTTGCTTCTTTCCAGGGTACTGGGAAGCATGAGGTATGAGTACACAGACGGAAAAATTTTGCCAATACAGGAGCGAGCACCAAGGAGCAATTCTTAAGTACTATTGGAGGAATTTCATCTGGACCAGGAGCCTTATCTACTGAGAGATTCTGCAAAATAGTTTTGACATGTCTGGTGTGGATCTTAAGTGAGGGAATTTCAGGTGAATTAAAATTAAGTACAGGGACATCTTGATTTATGTCATCTAAGGTTGAGTTGGTGGAGAAAATATCTGCAAGAAGGTTAGCTTTACCTCGTGGGTCACTTACAAGATTGCCAGTCGGAGATTTAATGGTGGAATGGATGAAGCAGTAGTGAAGTTGGATTTGAATGAGTTAAGAGTAGACCAAAATATTTTGTTATCATTTGGATTATTTAGAAGTTTATTTGCCTGCTTATGGAGAAAGTTTGATTTAGTTAGGTTTAATACAGTTTTGGCATGATTTCTGATGTTTCTAAAGTAATTAAAGGCTTCATGTGTTTTTGATCTTGTGTATGCATTGTAGGCTATTGCTTTTTGTTCAGTTACTCTAGCACAATTATGGTCAAACCATTTAGGTGAATTAGATCTTTTACTGTACTTTTGATGAGGAATAAAAGTTTCCATTCCAATTTTTACAAAATCTTGTATGTGGCTCAAGGTGGAGTGTGCATCATTAGAAAAGAAAGAGGTCCAGGGAATATCAATAAAGAAACCTTGAAGACCCTCCCAGTCTGCCCTATCGTAATGCCATTTAGTCACCAAAACAGGTTCAGAGTGGGAAGGTGTGGTAGGTGATAGACAGGTGGCCTGTATCAGACAGTGATCAGAAGATCCAAGTGGGGACCTCACTGTAACATCATAATTTTCTGAATTGGTTGTTAAAAATAAGTCCAGTAGGTGGGAATTATGATTAGGATTATCTGGTACACGGGTGGGTTGGTTGACTAGTTGAATGAGATTAAATGAGTCTGCAAATAGCTCACATTCAAGACCAGCATCATCAGTCCTGGCTGAATGAGTGAGCCATTCAACATTATGGACATTAAAATCACCCAACACAGTGATTTCAGAAGAAGCATTTAAGTTGAGGACACTGAGTTGTGAGGACAGAGAATCAAAAAGACTTTGCTCTGGAGGAGTATTTGGGGAACGGTAGATGCAACATATGTATTTAAATTTACCAGCAGAAATTAATTTGTATATAGAATAATCAAAATAGGGACAATTGAAACTAGTAACCTCCTCCAGGGCAATTTCAGATTTTGCGAAGCAACATACACCACCTTTAGGTCTGAAATTTTGGAGCAGTTGATAACCTGGAAAATTAAATCTAGATGTGTCAGATGTGGATGTTACTTGAGTCTCTGTCAAAAAAAGGAGAGTAGGGGATTCTGCTTGAAGAAATTGGTGTACAGAATTGATGTTAGAGTGAAGTCCCCTTATATTACTAAAGAAATAGCTGTACTGACAAGCAGCTTTGGGACGTTGCAATGCTCTTGACACAGTCGCATGATGACGACCGGGAGGGCCCTGTGTCAATAACCCAACCCTGCCGGGGGTGGATATCCGAGGGACCACCAGGTTTGCTCTTAACAATTGTACTGCCATATTTATAAGGTAAGTGTATGGTGTTACATGTATGATATGTAGTGGGAAGAGTAGTATTTTATGGATAGAGGATAGCGATGTAGGGCAATGTCGTGAAGTTGGATGTGTATGTTATATAAAGAGGGTTTTCCTGATACCCCTGATGTGTGAGGCAGAAAGATATGTATCCAGCTACCAAGGCCTGGGAGAGAAAATGGAATTCAGGCTATTCCCTGAGTCTCCCGAAACCTTGGCGGTAGTACTTCCCTGGGCGGGGCTGCCTACCCCTACTACCTTGTATGTGGACGACTTCGCAATATATTATACTTCTCCCAGTCTGACTCACATACAACGGCGTCTCAACATTGCTCTTAAATCCATCCACTGCTAGTTTTCAATTTTCTGCTGAAAAGACTAACGCCGTTGTATTCTATAGAAATGTTCGACATTTACGTAAACAGTCCATTACTCTCACCATGGGACATTCTAATATTCAGATCCTTCCACATACCAGGTTCCTTGGTTTAATCTTTGATACTCACCTCAATTGGAAGAGTCACATTGCCTGCTTAAAGTCACGTTGCCTCCAGAGAATGAATGTTCTGAAAACAGTCGCACGAGTCCATTGGGGCGCAGATCGTGCTACGCTTTTACTGTTCTACAGAGCTACCATCCTCTCAGCCCTAGATTATGGTAGCCCTGTCTATGGCACGGCCTCTGCTTCCACATTAGGAACCCTCGACAGCGTACACCATTTGGGCATCCGCATTAGCTCGGGGGCATTCCGTTCCTCTCGTGTCTCCAATATCCTATGTGAGGCTGGGACCTTACCTCTAGCCTACCACCGTCGATTAGTCCTCATGCGTACGGCTGTTCGCCTCCGTCATGACCCAACTCTACTAGAACTATTCCATTCCACAGATAACTATCGTTCAACCATTCCAGTGCCATTCCCAATATTGTCTCGCCAATTGCTCTCCACTTACAGTATCACCGTTCCTCCCATAACTCCCCCTCCTAGTCACATCACTCCGTGGACCCTAAAACACCCTACAGTTTGCTTTCACTTAGCGGATCAACTTGATGCCCAAGCCCCATCTCAATGTCGACATCTCGCTTTACAACATCTTGATGATCACATCCCGGCTGTTTTCATTTACACCGATGGCTCGAAAACTGCGGATGCCGTGGGTTGCGCTGCAGTCTCAGACCATGGCTTGTCTCAAAGTACCTTACACCATCACTCCACGGTTTTCACTGCTGAATTATGGGCTATTCAAGGTGCTTTAAGCACCATCTCTTCATTGTCGAGGAACTCTCCACGGGTCGTTATCTGTAGTGACTCAAAGAGTGCACTGCAAGCCTTATGTGTATTTGCCCCCAAGGACCCATTGGTCAAGACTATCATCCACACAATACACAAATTACAGTGCGCTAATCGTTCCATCACACTGTGCTGGATCCCCGCGCATGTAGGAATTCCCGGGAATGAGCGTGCAGACTTCCTCGCTAAGCAAGCGTGTCATGGTACACCCTCTACTACTTTGCTGCGTTCGGAGGATATGCTCCCTGTCCTCCGTCGCCATGTTTATGACGCTTGGCGAGTTGAGTGGAGAGCGCAACCATTAACTGGCCACCTTCGCTCCATTAAGGATGACATACACTTGTGGCCCTCTTCAATTAATGGTTCACGTGCAGACCAAACCCTATTAACTAGATTACGTTTAGGCCACACACGCCTCACACATGGTTACCTGATGTCCACTCCTCGTGGTCCACCACCTGAATGCCAACATTGCCATACATCATTGACTGTTTTTCACTTTCTTTGTATTTGTCCCGTCTATGCATCTGAAAGACGGAGATTCTTGCTGAACACCTCATTACATGGCATCCTCTCTGACTCAGACTCTTTCAATTTCACCCCTATTCGTCACTTCCTGAGAGCGATAAATTTATACAATGACATATAACTACTGACATATACGTGACTTTAAACTCTGTACCACCTCCTCCACCACTAGCCTTGAGAGGGCCTAGGCCCAGTGGGCTAGTATAAAATAAAAGCATCATCAACAACAACATACACACATATACATCCACACAATCTCCACAAATACAACAACAGCATAGTTTTTATATTGGCTTTGCAAAACCGAAAAAAATACAAACAACACGTGTCCGTATGAACACTGTTAGATGGGTACTGCCAACCCGCCGGGAAACATAAGGAGCCTGCAACAGGCACCCCAGAGACGCAGTCCTGGGGAGCTACAGACACCCACTCGCCGGGGAAACAAGCCTGTTTTAAAACCACGCGTGGCCAAAACTCGGCAACCAGCCGGGGTTATCAAGGTGAAACCGAGAAAAACCCGCCGGAAAAACCCACCCCGTTCAGATACCATCTGAACGCACCACCGGACCGAGGCGTAGCCAAAACACAACTAACGCCGGGCCCAACATAGTCCGTGGAATTAGCCAATACACAACTAACCCAGGACACATAAATAGTCCGTGGAAATAGCCAATACACAACTAAACCAGGACACACACGAGCGCCACCGACGAGACAACACCTCCGCACCCACGAGACAACACCTCCGCACCCACGCTCCCGAAAATCAGCTGATCTAGCATGCTGTTTACAGCGCTCGTCAAATAAACTCACCTAAACTTGAGTATAAGGATATTTTGTGTTGTCCTGTATTATAATGCAGTATTAAAATAATTTGAGATTAAAATCAAGTGAGGATATTTCGAGTGATAAAAATAATTCAAGCGATTGTGAATGCGAGTGGATGTAAACAAATATGGCTGACTTTGATGAATTTGATGTCGGTGAGACCGAGGGCATTCTAGGGAAAGTTATACGTGAGCTGAATGACATTAAAAGGTGGAAGGAGGATATGCAGGAGTGGAAGGTGAGTGTTAGTTCACAGATTGAGGCTATATGTTCAATATGTGGTGCTCAGGCTGGGGACATCGAGCCTGGACAAGATTTGAGTCGGGCTAGCCTAAAAGAAATTCAAACTCATATGGGGCAACTCCGGGACGAAAATGAAGCTTTAAGATTGCAACTTGAAGAATACGAAGGGCAAACCAAGGAAATGAAAACACATGTGGAGGAGATTAAGGAGAAACACAATAAATGGGTTAATGACGAAGGAGGAAAAGTGAAGGAAGTGGCAATGAAGGAAATCATGGAGGAACAAAAGAAACAATCAGAAAGGGAAAATAAAGATTTAGAGTCAGTGGTAGTAAAAGCTATGAGGAGAAATGAACAGGTCCTGCGTGAAACAATAGATAGAAATAAGTGTATTATAGTATTTGGGGATATAGAGGAGCACATTATTGAGAGGAAAGCTAGGGATAAGGAAGAAATTAATAAGGTAAAAACATTGATCAAGCATGTCGATGAAGAAGGAAACAACTGGAGAGATGATATTGAAGAAGTTAGGAGAATGGGTAAATATAGTAAGGGAAACACAAGGCCAATGAGAGTGCAGTTTAGGTCTAGGGTAACAGTGGATGCAATAATGAACGTAACATGGAGACTTAACTTGACTAGCAAGTTTAAGAAAATTACAATTAGAAAAGACATGAGTATTGAGGATCGAAACATAAGAAAGGAATTGCAAACCGAGGCAAATGTAAAGAATGGAGAAAGGACGAAAGAAGACGAAAAGAAGTTTTTCTGGAGAGTGTGGGAGGGAAAACTCAAGAAATGGTATATAAAGCGAAGGGACGAAGTAGGGAGGGAAAAGGAGATGGTGCGGGTGACGGGGGAGAAGGCAGAGAGAGGGGAGGTGGAGATAGAGAGAGAGACAGTCCAAGTGGAGGCAGAGGGAGGGGAGGTGGAAACGGAGCGAGAAACAGTCCAGGTGGAAACAAGAGAAGAGGAGACAAGCTAGGAAATAAATTGGGAGGGGTACGTACAAAAAAGAACGGAACGGGCAGGGACGAGAAAAATAGGGAAAATACTGGAAACGCTAAGTTCATGTATACAAATATTGATGGGTTAATTTCCAAAAAGATTGAGTTTGACGAATATGTAAAGAAGAGAGGCCCGGGGTAGTATGTTTGACTGAAACTAAGCTTAACCAGGAGGTAGACACGAATATAATTAGTTGTGCAGGATACAGTACATGGAGAAGAGACAGGTTAGGAAGGCTAGGAGGAGGAGTGTTGATCATGGTAGATAATAAAATTACTGCTAAAGAATTAAAACTTGGTGATAGCATTGCTGAAGTGGTAGCAGTTGAAATTGAGGATAATGATAGGTCAAAATTGGACATTGTATCAGTTTATTTACCTCCTAAGACTAAATCTTGGAGCAACGATGAATATAATGAATTAATTTTGGAAACCTTGCGTATGTTAGAAATTATTTGTAAAAGGAAAAATAGGCTTATTCTTGCAGGGGACTTTAATTGCGGGGAGGTGGATTGGGAATGTTTGGATGCGGGTTCAAATGAAAATACTTGGGGTAGCAAATTTCTTGAACTAACAATGGGGTATCTATTAACACAACACGTTATGGAAAATACAAGATTTAGAGGAGGTGATGAACCATCAAGACTCGACTTATTATTCACCAAAGACCCCCAAGAAATAAAGAACCTAACATATTTGAGTCCCAT
Organism: Paralithodes platypus; assembly: GCA_032716605.1. Classification (NCBI taxonomy): domain Eukaryota; kingdom Metazoa; phylum Arthropoda; class Malacostraca; order Decapoda; family Lithodidae; genus Paralithodes; species Paralithodes platypus. The sequence continues at coordinate 3,713,070 of CM064547.1, read as the reverse complement.
GGGAAAAAGCGATCATGCTGTGATTGAATTTGAATTGACAGTGGAATTTCTGGAAGGCAGAGAGGAGGAACATAGGGAATATAGACTAAATTATAGTAAGGCGGATTATGAATCATTACGAGGATACTTTGCAAATATAGATTGGTCATTTATTGAGCAAGAACAGAATATTCAGGTAAAATACACCATGTTACTAGACATTTATAGGGAGGGGGTAGATAAATATGTACCAACATTTAAGGATAGAAAGCTGGCTAAGGAGAAAGAGTGGTTTAACATGCGATGTCACATTGCCCAGAACAAAAAGGACTCTGCATGGAATAAAGTGAGAAGGAGACACACTGAGGAAAAATGGAATGAGTATAAGAATGCTAGAAACAACTATGTCAAGACTATAAGAGAGGAGAAAAAGAACTTTGAAAAAGATATAGTAAACAAATGTAATAAAGAACCCAAACTGTTCTATAGTTATATCAACGGCAAAACAAAAATAAAGGACAAAATAACAAAGCTTAGGGTAGAGGGTCAATTATATGAAGACACAGTGGGTATGTGTGAAATTATGAATGATACATTAACATCCGTGTTTGTGGAGGAGGATGACTATGTAGAACCTGTGGTGGAATTGAACGAGATACAGGGACTAGAGTCGATAGAAGTCAACAAGGATGAACTAAAATCATTGTTGGAAGAATTGGACGTGAGAAAATCTATGGGCCCAGATAACATTGCTGGTTGGGTATTAAGAGAATGTTCTGAACAACTAGTGAGACCTATTTTTAATATTGTTCAACACTCATTAAACAAGGGGGAACTTCCCTTAGAATGGAAACAAGCCAATATAACTCCAATATATAAAAGTGGAAATAAAGAAGACCCGCTAAATTATCGACCGGTATCCTTAACGAGTGTTATATGCAAGCTTTGTGAAAAGATTATTAGAAAAAGATGGGTGGGTATGTTGGAGGAGAGGGAAATAATTTCAAGCAAGCAGTTCGGGTTCAGAAAAGGTCATTCGTGTACCACAAATTTGTTGAGTTACTATGATAGGGTAATTGACATTGTACAAGGGAGGGAGGGGTGGGTAGATTGTATTTACTTAGATTTCAAGAAGGCATTTGATAAGGTGCCTCATAAGAGATTGTTGTGGAAGCTCAGGACTGTGGGGCGGGTTGAGGGAGTATTATTAAAGTGGATGGAAAACTATTTAATTGGGAGGGAAATGCGAACAGTAATAAAAGGAAAGTTCTCCTCGTGGAAAAGGGTAAAAAGCGGAGTGCCTCAAGGATCGGTGTTGGCCCCAATCATGTTTTTTGGTTTTCATCAACGACCTTCAAGTGGGAATAGGCTCATATATATCTATGTTTGCTGATGATGCAAAATTAATGAAGCATATTACAAGTAGGAGTAGTTGTGAAGAATTACAGAGAGACCTAGATAAGTTATATGAGTGGAGTCAAACTTGGAAAATGGAATTCAACACGAGTAAGTGTCAGGTTCTTGAGATGGGAAAAAAGTAAATATAGACCTTCTTGGGGATATAAAATAGGAGATGAAATAATTAGTAAAGCTGTGAAAGCAAAAGACCTAGGGGTAGTTGTGGCAGACAGCTTGTCACCTGAACAGCATATAAATAAAATAACTGGTGAAACCTATGCAGTGTTGACTAACATGAGAATAGCTCTGAATTATTTAGATGAAGAGATGTTAGCAAAAATAATAGGGACAATAATACGACCAAGACTGGAGTATGCAGCAGTGGTGTAGTCTCCACACCTTATAAAACATAATAAAAAACTGGAAAGAGTTCAGAGAGTTGCCACTAAGATGATAGCTAGCCTTAGAGACCTGCCTTATGAGGAGAGATTGGAGAGGCTAAAGCTGCCAACGCTGAGGGAGAGGAGAGAGAGAGGTGACATGATCATGATGTTTAAGTGTGTGAAAGGTTTTGAGAAGATCGACAAGGGAGATTTTGTGGTGAGGGACGAGGGAAGAACCAGGGGTCATGATTGTAAAGTTATATGTAAGTCTGATGTAAGAAAGTTCAGCTTCCCGTATAGAAGCATTGAGTGTTGGAATAAGTTGGATGGGGAGGTGGTGGGAGCAAGAAATATCCAAACTTTTAAAGCAAAATTGGATAAATGTAGAGAGAGAGACAGGACAACACGAGCTTAGGCTCAAATCCTGTATACTACAATTAGGTGAGTACAATTAGGTGAGTACACATGACACAGTAGTACATATTGAGAAAATAAATCAATAACACTTGTACAGTGGAGCCCCCATCCTCGCTACACCGGTCTTCGTTGATTCAATTCTCGCACCACACACCAAATATTCCCCATTTCAATTCTCGCGCCAAAAGCCTCATTCCTCGCATCAAAATCCCAGCCGAAACCCGAAAAAATAGCAAAAATAACGAAAAACTCGACATAAAACTAGAAAACAAACAAAAACAATAATTTTGTTTTAACATAACGAAAGAATCTGCCAGTAGCTTGCCGTTTAGAGACGAAATCCGAGTGAATCCGAGATCCGGATCCGTCAAATGCGCAAGATGCCGCCATCTTTGTATGACGTCATCACTAAGCAGACGCTTGCAGTTTAGCTAGTATCTGTGTTGACAAAACAACCGTTTGCAAGCCTTTTTGTGCCTGAACCCCTTATCTCTCGCGTTTATTATAACCTCTAGTACATCTAGTGATAGGGATGGTTGGCCTGGTGGTAGCAATGAAGGAATTTCATGCTCAAAACACAGCAAAGACCAGTCCATGTCGAACGAAAGCGATTGAATTGCCTAGCCTAGACGATGTTAGCCTAGGCTAGGCTAAATATGAATGATTTATAATAAAATCTGTGTGGTAAGTAATCTTCTCAATACGTATTTATACGTCTTTTCCTCATAATATGTATTTATTGGATATATTTGGGGCGAAATGGGTACTTGAGGGGTGGCTGGACGAACTTAGAACCTAGGCCTAGGTTAGGCCTAAAAAAAATCGCATGATAGAAACAATGCCCCAATCTACAGTATTTATGGTTAGGACTGTCATTTAGCCATGTCTACATTATTATTTACAATGCATAAGATTTAGGCCTAGGCTACTTGATGTAGCCTAGACAAAAAACATGTTTTCATAGCCTAACACTTGGAAAAAGTGCGGTAATTGTTTAGATATTGGGCCTTTTTTTCTAGTTATTAAAAACTTATTCTATGGTGTATTATATGATACAGTATAATGCATAAAATTTAATTTGTGTACAATAAAACATGTTTTCGTAGGCAAAAAATAGAAAAAGACACAAATTTTGGCATGAGCACGGAACCGATTGAAATTTCCCATAAGAACAGTGCCCCGATCTTGGCTGTTTCAATCCTAGCTCTATTTCTGCGGAACCGATTAGCAGCTAGGATGGGGCTCCACTGTACATAGTTTATATGCATCTACAGTAAACTTCCGTTAATCCGAAGGGCAGCGGACCGGCTCTCGTTCGGATTAGTGGATTTTTCGGATTATCGGACTTTACCCCTATGAACCTGTGTATGACGAAAACATTGAGACATTAGGCCACCCAAATGACACAATGGTGCACACACACATATCATATGTTCATGAAATCACTTCAAAAGTTTACCATTGTCATTGTAGCCTATTACCTACTTCAAAACATTCAGATTAATGGTCAAAGGAATCTGCTGATATAAACGTCTTCTTCTTCTTCCGTCTACTAGCGAGTTTGTCTTGCTCTTGAAGATCAGATGTGGTTCGGGAAGTAATGCCTTAACAACGGCACTTCCCTGAGAGGTTCTTGTAATTTTCCTTTTGTGATTTTCCTTTTGTGACGTGCTCTGTTATATTATATTGTATTGAAAGCACCCTTGTCTTGTTGTCTTGAAAGCACCCTTGGGATGCTCCGATCACTGAACTATAAATAGTAGCGTATCGGAACATCCAAAGGTGCGTTTTCAAGCTCAAGACTAATACGTCCAAAGGTGCGTTTTCAAGCTCAAGACTGAATGCGCTTGCAGAAAATGCGGTGCAAGCCAGTAGCGCATCGGAGCGTCCCAAGGATGCGTTCAAGAGCAAAACAAACTCTCTAGCAGACGATGGAAGAAGAAGAAGACGAAGGTGTTTACGATTATATCAGTAGCTTCCTTTGACCATTAATCTGAATGTTTTGAAGTAGATAATAGGCTACAATGACAATGGTAAACTTTTAAAGTGAATTCATGAACATATGATATGTGTGTGCTCCATTATGTGTCATTTGAGTGGCCTAATGCCTCAAAAAGGGGACTTTGGGACTTCTTGAAATTCGGACCATCGGGTGAATTCGGATTTGGCCTCAAATTGAAAAATTCGGACTATTGGGAGATTCGAATCATCGGTCGTCGGATTAACGGACTTTTACTGTATATTGAAAACCCACATATATACAGTCATAAAAATATGAATAAGAATATATAGGACATCATATTACCACAGAGAACAATGAGGCCCGATATTTAGATTTTGTATTATTTAATAAGTTCTTTTTCAACTTTGATTTAAATGCATGTACGGTATTTGCCTCTTTGATATCCGATGGTAGTTGATTCCATAACTTAGGACCTGTTACAGACATAGCTCTGGCTCCCGAATCAGTCTTGGTTCTGGGAACATAAAGATTGTGTCGTTGTCTTGTATTACTATCGGTAATATTGTTAACAGTTGGGAGAGGTAGGAAGTGATCTGGGTAGTGGTGGGTGACTTTTTAAAAAATAGTTACTACTGAATTAAAAGTAATTTGTTTCTTTATGCTTAGCCATTGTAATTCTTTGAAAATGGGTGTAACGTGATAATACTTCCTAGCTTTACCATCTGCGACTCTTGCAGCGAAGTTTTGCAACCTTTGAACCTTCGTGATTAGTGATGCATTAGTCGTCCCCCAAATCATATTACAGTACTGTAGTTCAGAATGCTTAATACTAGTGATTGTACAACTGCGATTCGAGTTGATTTTTCAAAATAATGTTTTGTTCTATTTATGTATAATATGGCCCCCATTACTTCTTTATCCCTCCAGACCCGGTTGGGCTCTGAGGCGCCCATAACAAACACAACACCCCCCCCCCCCCCCACCCCCACCCCCCGCGGAACCCGGTAGGGCTCTGAGGCTCCGGGTGCTTGCGTATATGCTTTCGAATGGCGCGCGTAAAAAAAAATTGTTGTTGGGTGGTAGACAGCTCCACCAGACGTGAACTACGCCACGGCATCAGTCTCTACCCCGACGCCATCATGGATAGTACGCCAAACAGTGATTCCGTTGTGTCCGATACCGTGCTCCCTACAACGCCCGCCCAAGCTCGTCGCGTCTTACGCAAACGACACCGCCTAAATGTGTTAACTCCAGGAGGTATTGAGGAGACATTGAGAGTGTATGAGCGTGCTGAAGGAGACCATATTGTTGATGATGAAGGCAGTGATAAATCGTCTAATTATAAGTCTAGTGATTATGGCGATGACAGTGACAATGGTACTCAATTTAGGGGATTTGCGAGTGAACATGAGAGTGATGAAGGTGATGTAACAGCTTTTGCGGAAGCTGTTTTAGCTGAAGAAAGTGAAGTGGGGAAAGTGAGTGAGTGGGAGAGTTCAAGGTCAATCTCCAAGTTTCACTTGAGTGACACGATTCCAAGCCCTTCACCAGCTAAATCGACTTTCAAGCTATGCTTTTATAAGAAGCAGGTACTGGAGAAGGCAGCCGCGGTAGCCAGGGAAGAAGCCAAAAGACTTGGTGAGGATGAGGCTGTGAATGAGGGTGAGCGTGGTGACTCATCTCGCCCGCCATTGTCTCCCTTATCTCCCCAAGCCACCCAAGATGATCCGGGCGCCCCCCATTCTTCCCCACCACTGCCAAGGGTTGAGGACCCCCACTTTCGGCCTATTTGCCTCCTAGGTCCCCCGACAGCAGACATACAGCTGCCGAAAAGGGGAAAGGCAGGAAATATGTCAAAAAAGGACAGCAAACTAGGCGGGCTTTGTTCGAGGCTCCCGCGGCATCCACCCCTGCCGGCCCCAGCCATACGCCCACGCAACTTTCCCCACGGTCCTCCCCACCTCTCCAGCCATCAACATGTCTTCCTGACGAAGTTTTTGAGCTCGCATCACCAATACCTGGGCCTAGTGACAGTGGAACATTGCTTCCTGCCACTCGTCGCAGGCAAAGGAGCCCAGAACCTCGGGGGGCCATAGCCTCACCTGCCACTCCTTCCCCACCTCGCCCCCCCCGCACGCCGCCCACGCATCACTCGTTCCCCGCCAGATTATGTGGGGGACACTGACGATGAAGGGCACCTCACAGAAGACTCTGGCCATGACTATATAGGTCCACCGTAAGGGCAAGATGACCACTCTGACGACGACGACTACATGGACATGGACGACCCTCAACCCATCCGCTCCGCCCGGGGGCGTCGTGCTGTGGCCCGCCCTGGCCGCCGCCCTGGCCGCCCTAGGGCGCGCGCCTCCCGAGTTGGCCGTGGGCGTGCTGGGCCACCACCTGGAGCTCCTCGTGGGCGTCGCCAAGACCCAATTTATTAGGGGCCCCTCCATCATTGACGAACATGCCTATTACATAAGGCATCCTCTTCAAACACTAATCCGCCGTAGTTTGAATCTACCGCACAGAGCATTTAAAATCTGAGGAGCCTTCATCATGAGCGCACGCGACCTCACTCATGGCTTCAGTCATTATGAATTGGGTTCTCACTACGAAAAAACTTCGTAAAAAATAAAAACAAAAAGAAAATAATAAGAATAACTATCCAATAAGCTTTCCATCATATCGTGGATGTACTTGTGTGGATCTTTGACCAGACGCTGATTCAGGCGTCATTCTTCCTTCTCTGCTCTGCGATCAGCCGGCCCGGACGTGTCTCTCCACGCTCCGCTGGTTCCGCATTTGCTGTGTCCCTAGTGAGTTTTTTCTCATTTGTTTACTCCGGGATGTATCGAGTAAGGTTAGGATAGGCGTAGCAGGAGTGTCCTGGGCTGGTTGCCCGCAGTGCAGTGTATTTTGGGTCGTGTGTTTGGGGCATCTATTTCGGATGTACCCTCGTGGTCCTGTTGTGGACAGGTGAACTTTTTCACAGTTAGCTAGCTTTGTGATGCAGGCGGCTTTCATTACGCGTTACTGCTTCCTTTTATCTTTCTGATGAGGTAGCGTATTTTTGCTGACGTTCCCAGCGTATTTTTCTTCACTTAGTGAAGTTTTTTCTGGGTCCCGAGTCAGTTCTTCCCTGTGCCGGAAGTATTTGCTACAGTGGTATGTTGGCGGTGGTTCCTGTTGTGATATAATTCAGTGCTTTTTGTTTATATTCCGACATGTTAATGTTATCCGTCTGCCTAGGCCTAGCCAGCCTCTCGTAGCTTTACCACATATACAGTGGAGCCCCCAACCTAGCTGCTAATCGGTTCCGCAGAAATAGAGCTAGGATTGAAACATCCAAGATCGGGGCACTGTTCTTATGGGGAAAATTCAATCGGTTCCGTGCTCATGCCAAAATTTGCGTCTTTTTCTATTTTTTGCCTATGAAAACATGTTTTATTGTACACAAATTAAATTTTATGCATTATACTGTATCATATAATACACCATAGACTAAGTTTTTAATAACTAGAAAAAAAAGGCCCAATATCTAAACAATTACCGCACTTTTTCCCAGTGTTAGGCTATGAAAACATGTTTTTTGTCTAGGCTACATCAAGTAGCCTAGGCCTAAATCTTATGCATTGTAAATAATAATGTAGACATGGCTAAATGACAGTCCTAACCATAAATACTGTAGATTGGGGCATTGTTTCTATCATGCAACATTTTTTAGGCCTAGCCTAGGCCTAGGTTCTAAATTCGTCCAGCCACCCCTCAAGTACCCATTTCGCCCCAAATACATCCAATAAATACATATTATGAGGAAAAGATTACTTACCACACAGATTATATTATAAATCATTGTCATATTTAGCCTAGCCTAGGCTAACATCGTCTAGGCTAGGCAATTCAATAGCTTTCGTCTGACATGGACTGGTCTTTGCTGTGTTTTGAGCATGAAATTCCTTCATTGCTACCACCAGGCCAACCATCCCTATCACTAGATGTACTAGAGGTTATAATAAACGCGAGAGATAAGGGGTTCAGGCACAAAAAGGCTTGCAAACGGTTGTTTTGTCAACACAGATACTAGCTAAACTGCAAGCATCTGCTTAGTGATGACGTCATACAAAGATGACGGCATCTTGCGCATTTGACGGATCCGGATCTCGGATTCACTCGGATTTCATCTCTAAACGGCAAGCTACTGGCAGATTCTTTCGTTATGTTAAAACAAAATTATTGTTTTTGTTTGTTTTCTAGTTTTATGTCGAGTTTTTCGTTATTTTTGCTATTTTTTCGGGTTTCGGCTGGGATTTTGATGCGAGGAATGAGGCTTTTGGCGCGAGAATTGAAATGGGGAATATTTGGTGTGTGGTGCGAGAATTGAATCAACGAAGACCGGTGTAGCGAGGATGGGGGCTCCACTGTACAAGTGTTATTGATTTATTTTCTCAATATGTACTACTGTGTCATGTGTGTCCTGGTTTAGTTGTGTATTGGCTATTTCCACGGACTATTTATGTGTCCTGGGTTAGTTGTGTATTGGCTAATTCCACGGACTATGTTGGGCCCGGCGTTAGTTGTGTTTTGGCTACGCCTCGGTCCGGTGGTGCGTTCAGATGGTATCTGAACGGGGTGGGTTTTTTCCGGCGGGTTTTTCTCGGTTTCACCTTGATAACCCCGGCTGGTTGCCGAGTTTTGGCCACGCGTGGTTTTAAAACAGGCTTGTTTCCCCGGCGAGTGGGTGTCTGTAGCTCCCCAGGACTGCGTCTCTGGGGTGCCTGTTGCAGGCTCCTTATGTTTCCCGGCGGGTTGGCAGTACCCATCTAACAGTGTTCATACGGACACGTGTTGTTTGTATTTTTTTCGGTTTTGCAAAGCCAATATAAAACTATGCTGTTGTTGTATTTCCTCCCCGGCGATCTTTTACAAAGAAGTGGGGTTAGGAACAATTGGTGTTAACCTTTAAACTTTAAATCACCCGGCGGGTGCAACCTGGAAGGGTGGGATGCCCGAATTTGCAAAATTCAGTTTAGTTGACCAGACAATTGAGGGATGCATTGTGTATCGCCTCCTTCAACATACGGCGCTTTAGGGCACAATTGGGGTTAACGTTTTTTAAACTATTATTCACACCCGGCGGGTGCTCCTTGGAAGGATGGGAATAACGAATTTACAATTCAGTTAGTTAACCAGACAATTGAGGGATACGTTTTGTATCGCCGCCTTCGACATACGGCGATCTAAAAAGAGACTTCGGGAGAAGTTAGATCTCGTATATTTGTCAGGCTTCCCAGTTTTTGATCTACGAGATCATCCGGGGGCCGGCGTCTTTTTTAGTTTTTTTTTTTCTCCAAAATTGCATCTTGAAACAAACACCACCGGAAAGACTAAATCAGTTATAAACGCCATGCTGGTCTTTATATATTATGTCAGAGGGTATTCGTAAATCTTTTGGACATATTAAGATATTCTGAAATCTTTTACTTAGGAAACCCCACCGCATAGCGAGCTGTAGTCGTTGAGTATTACGTCTCGTTACCCGGCGGGTTCTTGAACACTTGTGTGCGTACATGTTTGGGTTAACCTTATGAGCATTAATTCCTGGAAATTTTCTTTTTTTCCAGAGCTGGGTCCCGGCGGGTCTATGCAGAACCTGGAGTAAGTATCCCACCAGTCTCTGTCATGGCTACCTTTGCCCCGGTTTTTGCTTTATGCATTACGCCCTCCTGTTCAGGTATCCCTATTTTTGCGCACACCCTTTGTTTAAAAAGTGTTAAAATGTCTCGTTTGGTGTGGGTTACCTTTCCGGCGTTTTTTCTCGTTGCTCCGAGAACACCGTGTTTGTTTACCGAGTTTGAGTCAGGATGGCTCAAAATAGGTAAGTTACCCCGACGAGTTTGGTCGCTTGAGGGCTCATAAGAAACTGCGTTTTCTGTGGTCGAGCCTGGGATCAGGCTTCCTGTGTTATTCATTGCTTTATGCATTACGCCCTCCTGTAATGTATCGTTTAGTGTGGGTTACGTTTCCGGCGTTTTTCTCGTTGCTCCGAGAACACCGTTTTTGTTTACCGAGTTTTAGTCAGGATGGCTAAAATAGGTAAGTTACCCCGACGAGTTTGGTCGCTTGAGGGCTCATCAGAAACTGCGTTTTCTAAGGTCGAGCCTGGGATCAGGCTTCCTGGGTTATTCCCGTCGAGGGGGGCTCCACACAGTTTTCTAGGTGATCAGGCTGACACCTGTTGGACTTGGTTTTCTCTGCTTTTCAAAGCCATTGAAACAATGCTGTCTGTTTGTTTGGTCTTTACCTCCCGGCGACCTTTTTACAAAGAGGTCTGGAGCAGGTATCATTGGTTTGACATTGCATATCAAACCCGGCGGGTGGTTATATTAACAGATTTGCGATTCGAGATAATTTGCCAAACAATTGATGGATACAATAGAGTATCACGGCCTTCAAGACGGCGATCTATGAGGGCTTCTGGGAGAAGCCGGATTAGAGATTAAGATAGGCTTAGACTTTTTATGGGATAAAAAGATGCCTGAATCTTACTAGTGTTTCAAGTGTAAAGGGATACTTGAAAGACTTCATCTTTATTAAAGATATGCTTTATCTTTATGAGGATTAAGGAGTTATGCTTAATTCTTTTGGACAGGTAAAAGATATGCTGAAATCTTTAATAGGCCATTGAAACAATGCCGTTTGTTTGTTTAGTCTTTCCCTCCCGGCGACCTTTTTACAAAGAGGTCTGGGGCAGGTACAATTGGTTTGACATTGCATGTCAAACCCGGCGGTTGTACCTTTGGGTGGTTATATTAACTGATTTGCAATTCGCAATATTTATATTTCCTCCCCGGCGATCTTTTACAAAGAAGTGGGGTTAGGAACAATTGGGGTTAACTTTTAAAACTTTAAATCACCCGGCGGGTGCAACCTGGAAGGGTGGGATGCCCGAATTTGCAAAATTCAGTTTAGTTGACCAGACAATTGAGGGATGCATTGTGTATCGCCTCCATCAACATACGGCGCTTTAGGGCACAATTGGGGTTAACGTTTTTTCAACTAATATTCACCCGGCGGGTGCTCCTTGGAGGAATGGGAATAACGAATTTACAATTCAGTTAGTTAACCAGACAATTGAGGGATACGTTTTGTATCGCTGCCTTCATCATACGGCGATCTAAAACGATACTTCGGGAGAAGTTAGATCTCGTATATTTGTCAGGCTTCCCAGTTTTTGATCTACGAGATAATTCGGGGGCCGGCGTCTTTTTTAGGTGGGTTTTTTTCCAAAATTGAATCTTGAAACAAACACCACCGGAAAGACTTAATCAGTTATAAACACCATGCTGGTTTTTATATATTATGTCAGAGGGTATTCATAAATCTTTTGGACAAATTAAGGTATTCTGAAATCTTTTACTTAGGAAACCCCACCGCGTAGCAGGCTGTAGTCGTTGAGTATTACGTCTCGTTACACGGCGGGTTATTTAACACTTGTGTGCGAACATGTTTGGGTTAACCTTATGAGCATTAATTCCTGGAAATTTGCATTTTTCCAGAGCTGGGTCCCGGCGGGTCTATGCAGACCCTGGAGTTAGTATCCCACCAGTCTCTGTCATGGCTACCTTTGCCCCGGTTTTTGCTTTATGCATTACGCCCTCCTGTTCAGGTATCCCTATTTTTGCACACACCCTTTGTATAAAAGGTGTTAAAATGTCTCGTTTGGTGTGGGTTACCTTTCCGGCGTTTTTTCTCGTTGCTCCGAGAACACCGTTTTTGTTTACCTAGTTTTAGTCAGGATGGCTCAATATACGTAAGTTACCCCGACGAGTTTAGTCGCTTGAGGGCTCATAAGAAACTGCGTTTTCTGTGGTCGAGCCTGGGATCAGCCCTCCTGTGTTATTCATTGCTTTATGCCCTCCTGTCATGTACAGTATAGTTTAGTGTGGGTTACCTTTCCGGCGTTTTTCTCGTTGCTCCGAGGACACCGTTTTTGTTTACCGAGTTTTAGTCAGGATGGCGAAAATAGGTAAGTTACCCCGACGAGTTTGGTAGCTTGAGGGCTCATCAGAAACTGCGTTTTCTATGGTCGAGCCTGGGATCAGGCTTCCTGGGTTATTCCCGTCGAGGGGGGCTCCACACAGTTTTCTAGGTGATCAGGCTGACACCTGTTGGACTTAGTTTTCTCTGCTTTTCAAAGCCATTGAAACATTGCTGTCTGTTTGTTTGGTCTTTTCCTCCCGGCGACCTTTTTACAAAGAGGTCTGGGGCAGGTATAATTGGTTTGACATTGCATATAAAACCCGGCGGTTGTACCTTCGAGTGGTTATATTAACGGTTTTGCGATTCAAGATAATTTGCCAAACAATTGAAAGTGTAAAGGGATACTTGAAAGACTTCATCTTTAATAAAGATATGCTTCATCTTTATGAGGATTAAGAAGTTATGCTTAATTCTTTTGGACAGGTAAAAGATATGCTGAAATCTTTAATAAGCCATTGAAACAATGCCGTTTGTTTGTTTAGTCTTTCCCTCCTGGCGACCTTTTTACAAAGAGGTCTGGGGCAGGTACAATTGGTTTGACATTGCATATAAAACCCGGCGGTTGTACCTTTGGGTGGTTATATTAACTGATTTGCAATTCGCGATATTTTGCCAAACAATTGATTGATACAATAGGGTGTCACGGCCTTCAAGACAGCGATCTATGAGGGCTTCTGGGAGAAGCCAGATTAGAGATTAAGATAGGCTTAGACTTTTTATAGGATAAAAAGATGCCGGAATCTTACTAGTGTTTCAAGTGTAAAGGGATACTTGCAAGACTTCATCTTTAATAAAGATATGCTTCATCTTTATGAGGGTTCAGAAGATATGCTTAAATCTTCTGGACGGGTAAAGATATGCTATCTATCTATCTATCTATTGCCTGACGCCGTGATCCCCGAAGGGGTGGCCACGAACGAACCGCCCCCATGCACCTCTGTCCCCAGTCAGTCGACGCCCCTCCCCCCAACCAGCACCGCCTTCATTCATGTAGTTCCTCACTCCATCCTTCCACCTCATATTCCATTCTCATATATAGATATGCTGAAATCTTTAATATGAAACTAAAGGGACAACGAAAAGTAGTGGTGGAGTGGTACGGTTCGTTGACCGGCGGTTTTGAGGCACATATTTTGTACCATTTTTTGGGTGTAACCCTATGAGCATTAATCCCCGGAAATTTCTCTTTCCAGGGCGGAGTACCGGTGTTGCACCAGGTGACCAGGTAGTTCCCGGGGGCGGGGTAGTTTTCCCCCACTCTCTGTCGTGTCGGCACTTGAACCTCTCATTGCGGTATGTTCAACGCCGTTAAGCTCAGGTAGCCCTATCTTATTTCTATTTGTTAATGAAATAATTTAATAGCTGAATCATAATAAACATATATATTTTCTATGATTATATTATGATAATATTACGTTTATTTATAGTAATTTATTTTAATACACTTAAATATAAATTAACTTAATTAGTATACTTTATGATTTTGCTCACCAGCTCTACTTTCAATGTGTAGAGCAGAGTAGAGCTCTACTTTCAATGTGTGGGCGGGTGCCCGACCCCAAAAGGGGTTGAAATAGGGGAGCTATCCCCCCGCCAAAGGCGGCTTCCTAGGGCCTATCCTAGCTGATGCTGAGAGGATTGGGTTCTAGTCATGTGGTGATGGGCTGGTCTATCAGAGTGAGAACTGAGCGATCTCTGCCATACCCATAGCTTACTCTGACTGTTCCTTTAATTTATATATTTTCTAGATCTCAAGTGACGGCGTCTTTTCCGTGGATTGACCTCCCAATCTACCAAGATTGGAAGCCAAAGCGTCACATTTTTCCCTTGCCCCTCAACTTTCTCTTCATAATTGCTGAGGGGCACAGGGCCCTGGTTGGGGCTTTGGTTTCCCGGGCGTTTCTGCACCCTCCTCAGCTCCCCGCCATGGAGTGGCTTCGGTCACCCAGGCTTTATTGTGGTCGGCGGGGAGGGTTCTGTGGGGGCGCTCGGTTGTGGCCTTGGAATTGCTCGGGGCCTTGGGGCTGTTCGGCCAGGCAGCTTGGGGAACAACAACAACAACAACAACAACAACAACTTTCAATGTGTTAACGAGCTATGGGAGCTTTTAATTATCATAAACCTTTATGGGACTCGGACGTGGGCTCCCATTCAGGGAGTATACCGAACTCGCAAGCGAGGGACAGCCACAGCCAAGGTGTATGGCGATACTCACAGTCATACCTCACCTGCCGGACGAACCTGACGCTCTGATGACGGACGAGAACAGGTTGATTTCCATTTATCTATTTTCCGCCGCCAGACGCGTCTCTAATGTGCCACGTAGTCCACAAACTACAGGATTAGCGAGGCGTTGTCTCGCTAATCGCGCCCCTGTGGCCGGCGCAGTGGGGTACCAGCATTTGCAGACGTGGTGCCCGCACCCAGTGTCACTCCTGGTCGGGTTGTTCCACTTAGAACACAATTGGCAACCTAGAAACCTCGCGGACTTGTTCATTTTGGACATTCAGTAGGCCAAGTGGCTAGCACCATCTGGTAGCGACGTAACCAAGATATTCACGAATCAATATACCCAGTCTACAAAGCGACAGTTTCCATCGCATTGGCAAGCTTTTACGTCTCGGATTCTTCGAACAAAACGAACTGTGCCCTCGGTGGCGTGGGTTGTTTATTATTTAATTTATCTGTTCATGCAGAAACATTTATCTGAAAGTGATTTATGTGGGCAGGTTTTAAACTCCGCCCACCTCCCCGTCGGCTCAGGCCTACATGGTCTCTGGACAAAGCATCGTCGCATTAGTTTTTAATTATTTAAATTATCTGTTTGAGCAGAAACGTTTATCTGTGGTAACGTTAAAAAATCACTGCGATTAGAGTGCCCTTTTTAGACCTTACAGGTCTCTCCATACCGGTAGCGGAGGAAACAGGTTTTATGAGGGCATGTTTTAAACTCCGCCCACCTCCCCGTCAGCTCATGCCTACTTGGTCTCTGGACAAGGCATTGTCTTTACTTCACTCTCGTCTGTACCAAAATACTGCAGATTTTGCATTACTCTTAAAAAAAGTCTGTATTCCTTTTGGCTTTGGCCACCGGGAACAGAGTGTCTGAGCTGGCGGCGATGAGCAATACACCTAATTACCTTAGGTTTGGTAGACTTAATGAATGTATTCACATTGCACCTTCCCCGGGATTTGTAGCCAAGACTGAGCACAGTGCACACGTGTTTTCTGAGTTCACGGTGCCGGCGTTAAAAAGGGGAAAGGTGCACCATATCTATGTCCAGTGCAAGCTCTAACCAAATATTTGAGAGTGGCTCCTCTAACCCCCAAAGTGCTTTGTGGGTAGCGAGTACGGGTAAACGCTTACTGAAACGGAGATTAGCTTCTCCTCTGGTCGAAGTCATTAAAGAGAGTAATCCCGGCGTTGTGGGTGGGGCCCGCGATTTGCGCAAATGGGCAGCCTCTTTACGTTTCCTGAAGAACTTTTCAGTGGAAGATCTTTCGTCCACACAGTTGTGGGCGTCTGGTCATGCGTTTTTGACTAGATACAGTACTTGTCAGTTGCTCTAGACAAACCTTCCTTACCATGTATAGCTTTAAGGCAGAGGGTCTAGGTGGCCCTTCAGTCACTTTTGTTTACTTTCAAGGAAAAAGGGGGGGGGGGGGTGCAGTCAGTGTATCATAGGACACCCTAGACCCCGCCGGAATGTAAGAGCTGTGATACAATTTATGGATAATGTGATATGAAAATTTCTCTGCGAGAAATTGTGCTAGTACAATGTTAGTACTGTACAAACAACGGGGTTGTTATAGTAGTTTTAGCTGTGAAAGCAATTTAGTATTAAACAGTGGAGATCTTTTGCAAATTATTTCCACGAATATTATGGGGTTTATTATGTGCACATGTAAACTTATAACTTGTTATTTTTGTCACCACTCGTTGTTGTTGTTGTTGTTGTTCCCCAAGCTGCCTGGCCGAACAGCCCCATGGCCCCGAGCAAGGCCAAGGCCTAAATATTAGGTGTTCTTTATCTCCTTACAGGAGTCAAACCTATATTCTACGTTTTCCAGTGGGAAGACCTGGCTGACGGGGAAGATTACAACCCTGATGTGCCAGCTTTTGATGAGGTACAGGAAGGTTCAGCAATTACCCCAATGCTCCACCACATGAGCTATTTGAGGCCTTTTTTGATGAGGAGGTTACTGGATTTGTCATCAAGGAGACCAACAAGCAGCACCAATTCCAGGTGCACATGTTTGACAAGGTGACCAAGGGCCACATGAGGCAGTGGACCCCAGTGACTCATCACAAGTTCATGGTGTTCCTGGCACTCACCATGCTAATGCCTCATGTCAAGAAGCATAGGTTGCCTGACTATTGGATCACCAATGATCTCATATCCACCCCTGCCTTCGGGAAATGTATGTCTCGCGACCGGTACCTTGACATCCTCGCAGCGCTCCATCTTGTCACCAACACCGACGTCCACCACCCAGACAAGCTGTGGAAGATTAGGACGTTGTACGAGATGATGCAACACCGCTTCTCCTCCTACTTCAAGTCCTTCCGCAAGGTCGTCATTGACGAGTCTCTTGTGCTGTTCCGGGGAAAGCTCAGCTTCCGGCAGTACATCCCCTCAAAGAGACATCGCTTTGGCATAAAATTCTTTGTGCTGCGCGACTGCCAAACTGGCTATGTCCTGGACTTCCTGGTCTACAGCGGGAAGGAAGGGGACTTGCTTGTGGACCCCCTCATTGTCTTTGGTGGAGCAGTGGTGCAAGCCATGATGGACCGCTATTTCCATAAAAATCACGTCCTCTACTCGGACAACTACTACACGTCCCCAACTCTCTCAAAGTACCTCCATGAGCGCAAGACGGGGACTCTAGGCACAGTACGAGGGAGAAGGAAGGGCATGCCACCTTTCCCTCCAAAGACCAAGAAAGGCGATGTGTTCCGGAAGAAGTCGGGGCCCATTCTGGCAATCCACTGGCACGACCAGCGGAAGGTCAACCTCCTGACCACCATCCACAAGGGGGAAATGGTGGAGACTGGCAAGGTGGATCGCCGCACCCAGGCCATGGTGACCAAGCCCGATGCTGTCATGGACTACAACATCAACATGAGGCTGGTGGACAAGTCCGACATGCAGATATGCTTCATTGACTGTCTGCGTACCTCGTGCAGATGGTACAAAAAGTTCTTTCTGCACATGGTGGACATGTCCATTCTGAATGCCTACAATATATATAAGCTTCGGAATGAGAACACACCCAGGAAGTTCAATAGCCTGCGGAGGTTCCAAAAGCAGGTGTTGAAGGAGCTCCTGGAGAAGTATGCTATGCCACAGAGGGCAGTGGCACATGCTGGGCCCGCCGCTACTGACCGCTTGCACTGTGCATAATACATGAATATGCACAGGCTCATTTCCCTGCCTCTGTTAGCAGCAGGAAGAAAGAAGCAGAAGCAGTGCCATGTCTGCTACAACACCAGGCTGAGGGCGAGGTCAGAGAAAAAGTCCACCATGGAGTGTCTGGAGTGCAAGGTGCCACTCTGTGCTGAAGGGTGCTTCTTTGATTACCACTCCAAGCAGGAGTTCTAATCATAGTGAAAGTACCAAAGACAGTGACAATATGTATATATATAGGCAATAAGTGGAAGTAAAACAATTTATTCTAATACAAGTCAAATGTATTACGAGAAAATTGATACAAATACAATAACACCATAATAATATGTGAAAGTGACACATAAATGTATATAATAAGTGACATTCATATGATTAGAACCTATAGAAATATATAAATCAGTGAAAAGAAACACAATAAATTGTATATAAAACGTTTACAAAGCATATAACTAAGTGAAAGTGACACAAGACCTATATTTGATGGCCAAAGTATAATAAACACCTGTGATAACGAATAATCAGTGCCTAATATAACAATAACATACCTCAATTACTAATAAAACGTACGGTATCGAGTGAAAATGAGCATTATCAGTGACAGTGACACTCTCTAAAGCATATTTACCAAAGTGAAAGTGACACAAGACCTAATATTTGATGGCCAAAGTATAATAAACACCTGTGATAACGAATAATCAGTGCCTAATATAACAATAACCTACCTCAATTACTAATAAAACGTACGGTATCGAGTGAATATGAGCATTATCAGTGACAGTGTGACGTCTACCAGCGTGGGCAGAATCGCCTCTCGTTAGCCACTAGCGCTCGCCAGGGACATCGAAATGGGCTACAGTTATCCGAGAATGTTGTTCTTTCTTTCCCTGTAATCGCATTGTCACAGACAGTCCAGTGGTGGTCTTTGTTTTCGTCTGTGACAACGGGGTGTATTTTATATCAATAGTAGTGATGATAGTACCAGCATGGGAATGAGAGAGACTTTCAGAGCGAGATGGTAGTGAGTGTCTGTAGGTGCGGGCGCTGTGTCACGTGACACCTGCTGTCTTGTGACGTCTCGGCTCGTGATTGGCCGACCATCGCGCCTTTGCGGGCTCCTGTGTAACTTGCCTCCTACATGAGGGTTCCCAGGAGCTGTCCTCGTCAGGACAGGCTAGGCGCGCGTGCTTCTAACATCCCTTTGCATACTCTCTCCCGACCACCCCCATTTACCACTGTCTCTCTCTCTGACCTTCTTCTTTTCCATTACTTCTCGCCTTTATTCAATTACTTATCCCCTTGGGTTCTGCATACGGTTTCCATAGCCGGCCCATTGTATTGCATGCGCCGTCCTCAGAGATATTTACATGTACTTAGAATAGGTTTTGAGGGTTCTTAGTTAGTATAGGTTAAGAACTCAGTGTGTCTCCATTATTGATTTAGTGTTTCTGCTCTTTTATTTAATGCTAGACTGGGATAAGGTAACTGTAGTCGTTGTCTCCGATGTGTATGGTTTGCTTATACCTACACGACTTCGACCGGTTCTGTGGTAGCCTGTGTTGTCTTTTCGGTTGCATCCTTTGCGAGTGCAGCATTGTGTTGACTGAGGGTTTTGGCCTGTTCCAGTTCCACACTTTGCTGCCTCTTTGCTTGTCTTTAGAGGGTCGCCAGGATAAAACCAGATACAGTCAGGACCCCCAATTCGCGAGAATAGGGGTGACAGGAGGCATCGCGTATTGTGAATTCGGGTATTGTGGAACTAACTTTAAATGGGAATAATTAGATTGGGTGACATCTCTCAATTATGGCCTATTTTCGAAATTTTTGGCCCTATTTTCGACATTTTTGGCTCTACAGTACAGTCTATATCTTATATATAAGAAGAACAATGAATAAAAATATGAAACTATCCTTAAAATTAGTAGTAGATAGACTAGGACTAGGACCGTAGGACTTCACGATTTTCTCCAACTTCTCCCTCCCTAACCAAATCGTACGAACAGTTTACTCTGACAAGCCTATTGCACAGTTTCCTTCTCCTCTTTTCTTGCGAAACAACAATTCCACCTTCATTTTGTGTGTTATCTTCTTATATTGGCGTGGCATGGCGAAAAAAGTGGCAGGCACTACAAACGTTTGGTCACTCCGCACGGCTATGAGCGCTTGAGCGGGACTGTGGGAGGGAGGGTAAGCGGGAGGGAAGGCAGGCGTATGCCCGTCTTCTTCTTTTTTCAGAGCTACTCCTGGGCCTCGCGAAACGTAGACGTGCTCGGGTATCAAGCGGGAATAGCGGATTTGGCCCCTTCTTAGCTCTCGATTCGTGTATTGTGGTACCACCTCGCATAATTAATGCTTAATTAATTAATGTTATTTTCGAGGGGTAACTCGTGTATTAGGGTTTTCGCGAATTGTGGAATCGTGTATTGGGGGTCCTGACTGTACTTGTGATCTGGATCTATCAAGAGAGCACCCTAGTCAATTAACGTAACTTAAAGGATGCAGTCTTAAGGACATCGCTAGGCTACGAGCCTGTCTTGCTCAACCCCAGTTCCTTACCTAGAGTATTCCAGCTAGACATTATTAATCGAGTAGACACTTATTAGTATTTAATATAAGCTCTTTGATATGTACGCATTATTATTCACAGCATTTATTAGTCTAGGTTGTTGTTGAGTTGCACAACCAGAGCAGACTTTCGTTGATGAGGAAATACTTCTTTTAGTGTCGAGCATTGCTACCGTTGCGCATTTATAGTATTCTCGTGTCAGTTAACATTATATGTCCTATCTTTTAGTGTATTCGATTTACACGTGTTGTGTCCTGCCTCCTGCCTCCTGCCTAATATAGTTCAAGATTAGATACGAGCATCTTATGAGCATCAGACTTTCTTCAGAAGTTTCCAGGTCTATGCTGTAGGACTATATTTCACTTTCTTTCAGATAGGAGTGAAGAGTTTAATGTTGTTTAAAGTAACTGTATTTAAGCATCTTTTTATTGTATTAAATCTTGCAGTGATTTAATTGATCTTTCCATAGATTCCTTTTTATGCATTTTAACGTAACTTGCATCTTGTTTGTTATCAGGCTATACCAGTGTGGGTTAGCCTGAAGTAGAGTACATTTATGCCCAGTTAAGGATACCCCGCTATTGCAGATTAACTCTGGAGGGTATAAGTGTTTTGTTCGCCGGCATATAAGTTCAAGGGTTTGGATCTAGCGTACCGTTGTTGCATAGTGCCCTATTACTAGTCCAATCTTTAAGTGCCCTTGTTTTATTCGTAGCCCCGGTCGTAACAACAGTGGCACTCTCTAAAGCATATTTACCAAAGTGAAAGTGACACAAGACCTAATATTTGATGGCCAAAGTATAATAAACACCTGTGATAACGAATAATCAGTGCCTAATATAACAATAACCTACCTCAATTACTAATAAAACGTACAGTATCGAGTGAAAATGAGCAATATTAGTGACAGTGATACCCTAATACACATACTTTATATAATTGGCCTCAAAATAACTATAAATATATCAAATAAACATAACATTGTCAATATCAACCACTAA
This sequence comes from Paralithodes platypus, assembly GCA_032716605.1. NCBI lineage: Eukaryota > Metazoa > Arthropoda > Malacostraca > Decapoda > Lithodidae > Paralithodes > Paralithodes platypus. The sequence continues at coordinate 3,691,912 of CM064547.1, read as the reverse complement.
AGTCGTCTATGGGAGGCAAACGCTCTTGCACGACGAGCGGCTAGGTGCGTGGTAGCCAGGGCCGGGGCGACGCATCCGAACGCGTGAAGAATTTGCCGCCGAAAATCACTCTACTTCCCGTGCTCGCCATTATGCAACCACTGGGGCTAGAGACCTCTACTCAACGGCATTCTACAGAGGAAGGTTTGTGGAACATTTTATTTTTTTATTCATAAAAATACATGCCCTATTTATTGAGTTACAGGTGAGTGAACATAGCCCAATAATCGGCAAAACACCCGGGAACACAGTACAGTCGCGAGCTAAGGGCGCCGGGTCTGGAGGGTTAATGGTACCCGCCTTATACATCTTTTTCTTACGGCTATACTCTTATATTTAAACACATGTCACAGTTTTCGTTTTTTGGTCTTCCTAATAGATTCTTGTTTTTTAGCTTGATGAGCATATTAAGGTCCCTCCAACGGTCGTGATATTCTAGGCTCTTACGTCATTGACGTAAGGAGCCACCAATAAATTACGGTTTTGACAACCCGTAGGGAAGGAAGGAAAAACTAATATTTATTGGTAGCTCCTGAAGTCAATGACGACAATTGCCCTCCCACCATCCCCTTCCCATTCACATGCCCAACTTGATATCTACTTTAGAGGCCACTCCTGGGCAGGAAGAAGTATGAGTCATGTTCATGGGAAACAGAGGAAGATTGGAATGCGCTGAGGCGCGGTGTTCAAACTGTTAATTCTTTTCTTTTTTATTTTCTACTTTTCAGTGGCTCCGTCTCAATGACGTACCTTAGGAATGATTAAGGGGTACCCCCTAAGATGATCTTGGTTCTCGACCGTCGTAATCGAGGTTAACCCGGTCTCTGAGGAGCCCGGAACGAGGCCATATTATCATAGGCTCTTACGTCATTGACTTCAGGAGCCACCAATAAATATTAGTTTTTCCTTCCTTCCCTACGGGTTGTCAAAACCGTACACCTTTCCCTTCAGGGGGAGAGGCATTCTTTCCATGGTCAGAATTGGCAGCAGTTCTCTGAATTTCCCCCAGCCACATCTAATTCTAGCGACAGTGGCAGCCTCGGCCCCACCACCGGCAGAGATGGTATCTCCTAGGTAACAAAACTTGTCCACCAGCTCCAATGACTCATTTCCAAAATTCACAGAGACAGGATCATCACTTAACACAAGCTCACCTTAGCACACTACAGTACACACTTAAATTTCTTTATTTCTGACTGTGAGAGAGAGTAGGTAATACAAATTGTTATATTGAGAGAGAGAGAGAGAGAGAGAGAGAGAGAGATATATATATATATATATATATATATATATATATCCTGGCAGTTGTAACTCTTTTTTTTTTTTCAAAAAAAAAAAGGCAAATAAAAAAGAATAAATTTGCCCTACTATGAGGCGTGTTTTGTTGAGGTTTACAAGCCTTCCTATGCTGAGTTTGTTATGTAATCATATGTAACAAGGTTATATCTTATGTTTCAGACCACACCAAAAGTCTTATACACTTACACAAATGATAATACAACAGGAAAAAAAAATGCCCAAGTTTTATGTTTTGTTGAAAAAGCTTGAAAAATGTCCCTGTTGTGGCTGTCGACTTTCAATCATACTTATATATCTGAGTAAAGTAATGAATGACATAACATCATATGTACAGAGGAACCACCCTGCTTTTATAGTGTTCGAGTTAAAGGGCCATTAGTACCTATTGGACCGGCCGTGTACGTTTAGGGCGCCGAGGAATAATAGGTACGCACTAAATTTCAGCCTATTTTTCTGAACAATGAATAGGAATATTCTCAAACACTTTGTGTCACATGAAACTACAACCATTCCTGCATAATATGAGACTAAATAGGATATGCTTCTGAAATTTATTAGACGGGTACAGTCATCGAAAGGAAATTATCCATGTTTTTTTGCGTACCTATTGGTTACCTTACCCTAGTATATTTTATGTTACTTTCTTTTCAGGGTCATCGGCTAAAGAATTGCGAGAACCTAACCTATCGAGCGTTGATGGGTTTGCGAGCCACGAGTCGAGTGTTGCTGTCCGGTACCCCCATCCAGAACGACTTGCTTGAGTACTTCTCCCTCGTGCATTTTGTCAACTCTGGCATCCTGGGTAATGCCGCTGACTTCAGGCGCAGGTATTGTGTATGCTGTATTTATCAATGTTTTGCTGCCATTTCCATGTGCTGTATTGCCGATTTAAGTTTGTGTCAAACACAAAATCCCTTTTCATGCAACACTGATCTGGCAACTTCTAAAAATTTACCAGAACCTCCTGAGCTTCCCAAATCGATTAATTCCCTGAATATGATGAGAGTGCGTTAATATATGTGACTAATTTGATTGGGACCCAAATTCACTTACTCATATAGTGATAAAATCTATGTTTGTTTTTTTGTTTTTTTTATTTCAAAATTATATTTGGCTAAATTGTGATTTCCACATACTGTACGTAGTGATTTTGAGCAGTTCTTTTGTCTTTATATTGTGTTGTCCCTGTTTTGGTTTGTTTATTTTGCAAGTTTTACATTATATTGGTTTATTTGTTTTGCAAGTTTTACATTTTAATATAATCGTATGTTACGTTCCAGGTTCGAGCGACCCATAGTACGAGGGAGAGATGCGGACGCCACAGATGAGGAACACCGCATTAGTAAGGAAAGACTGGAGGAGTTGATCGCTATCGTCAGCAGGTAATATTTTTAACATCATTCTTAACACCAATAACCACCCAAATGAAATTAATGAAAGCATGTGATTCTCCCAGGATTCGAACCTAGGATATCACATACAGAACTTACACGCTTTAACCATTACACCATCAAGACAGTAAATTAATGAAAGCGTGTGATTCACCCAGGATTCGAACCTAGGATATCTCCTACAGAACTTACACGCTCTAACCATTACACCATCAAGACAATTACTGTATAAGTACAGCACATGAGTACGATTAATACAGGTCTCCCTCGATTTACGATTGGGTTATGTTCCTGAAAACCCGATCTTATATAGAAAAATCATATAGCCAACCCTAAAATTCATCATCATCATCATCATAATCAAATATGACGCCCCACTTCCAGAGGAAGCACCCCAAAAGGGATGGCCATGGCAGAAACTACCTCCAGGCTCCCAGACATGCCCCGACTGACCCACTCCACAGTGCCATTTCCACTAAGTGAATTATGACCATGAACACTGAAGGAGCAGACCCAGAGCAGTCCCTGAGCAGTCCCTCACCCGGATGCCAGTTCCACCACTGTTTTGCTATTTTATTTACCCCAGTGGGGCCCTGGCTGGAAGCATACCAAGCACAGGAATTTTCTGAAGATAGTGTCGGGAATAGGGTAATGATCCCGACAGTTTTAGGTCCAATAGGACATTTGAATTTGGCGGTATCGTATCGCATGTACGATTTCGGCTGGTTCTTTGTGTATTGTAGTTTATTCTTAAGTATAGGTTAAATATTAACTGTAATGTATAAATATCTACATCAGCTCTAGATGTATCATGAAACCAAGTTATGGGTTATAATTATTATGAGCCGGCAGCCATATGTAATTTCGCGAAGCGATCGGACGCCGGCCCTTTAGTCTTTCAATCAACACCATACAGCCAACATCTTCCCCCCCGGCTCTGACTCACCCACAGTTCACCATGTGCTACAAATACTAACCAAAATAACAACAGTCCTACATCACCAGTCCTCTAAGCTAAGTTCATTGTATCGATATTGTATTATGTGAACATTCCTACATGTCATGCAATTGAATTAGCCGTGTGTGGGGGACTGGATTACACCCATCGACTACGTCGTTGGTAATTATATTACACTCGACCCTCCCTTTAACGGACAAATGCGTGCAAGCACCTGTCCGTTCCTGCTAAATGTCCGTTGCTGCTAAATACTGTCCAGTCCGGATGTAATCCGGAAATTCCTTGAGAAATATCCGGTGTTGAGTACAGGTGTCCGGATCGGATCGTGACATTTAACTGTTATGCATAATTTTTTTTACTGTACCTGAAATAAATCCTGGTAATCCCTTGTGCTACACCCTATTGATAATGCAAAACTATTGAACACACTTAAAAGTGTATATTATTTGGTCTCTATATAATCTGTGAATCATTTCCGATATGATAGAATTAAAGATTTTATTTTCCACCAACTCATAATCAGCAAAAACGACACAAATGTCAAATAAAAACATGTTATAATATTTCCCCATCATTTTGTGTATACCGTGGGGAAAAAAATAAAATAAATCTATCAAACGTAAATCTCCCATCTGGGAAGCTCAGCGCCTAGACGGAGGGGAGGGTTGAAATATTTTGTTGACTATCTCATTTATTATTTATCTATGTGCTGGAAGGATATTATATTTTTCAATTCCATCACATTAGAAATTATTCAAAGATTACAAAAAGTCCAAATAAGACATAGTTATGTTAATGTATAAGGGATTTAGGTAGGTGCATTAGAGAGATAAATAGATAGAGCAACGGACTTTGCTCCAACTTTTTTATAGCAACGGACTATGTCCGTTGCTGGGTCCATTGTCCGGCCTACATTTTTTGACCGTTATTGCCGATATCCGTTAAATCGGAATCCGTTAAATGGAGGTTAGAGTGTATAACTATTTGTTGGGATATTTCATATACCAGTGATATGCAATTTAACCTCTTTATCTAAATTCCCGATAGATAGGAACCAGTGGTCCACTGCTCCAGAATTACTGGGGTAAATGGGGATGTGTTCTGGGACCAACCAAAACCCAAACCCAAACACCTAAAAACCTATAATAATACACTCATAAATTGAGGCATCGGATATTGAGGGAGACCTGTAATAATCCAGCTATCTATCTACTGTATTATACTCTGGCACATTTTTTTTTCTCTCTCTCTCTCTCTCTCTCTCTCTCTCTCTCTCTCTCTCTCTCTCTCTCTCTCTCTCTCTCTCACTAGATCTGTTGTTGCTTGATTTCCTTTGTACTCCTTTGTACTCTCTCTCTAGATCTGTTGTTGCTTGATTTCCTTTGTACTCCTTTGTACTCTCCTCTCTCTCTCTCTCACTAGATCTGTTGTTGCTTGATTTCCTTTGTACTCCTTTGTACTCTCTCTCTCTAGATCTGTTGTTGCTTGATTTCCTTTGTACTCCTTTGTACTCTCTCTCTCTCTCCTCTCTCTCTCTCTCTCTCTCTCTCTCTCTCTCTCTCTCTCTCTCTCTCTCTCTCTCTCTCTCTCTCTCTGTGCGCGTTGGAATTAAATGCTAATCTGTCAAGAACCGCGAATTTGGATAAAGCTCCACCAACACGACCCAAATTCAAAACCGCCAGGGCTAACGACTGAGGACCGATGACAGCCATGAATGTAAATGTAGATCCGACCAGAACCAAAAATTTGATTAAAGAACGTTCTGTGAGTTCTAAAACTGCAACTTTAAAGGTTTTCTATGCAAACGCTCGTAGCATACGCAATAAATTTTCAGATTTAGAGGAACTAGTGTTTACTGAAAATTATGATGTGATTGGTATAACAGAATCTTGGCTCAATACAGTAGACAGAGACTGTTTAGCAGAGTATTCACTTTCCGGTTATGTAATGTTTGAGAAAAGCCGAAGAAATAAAAATGAAGGTGGCGTTTTATTTTATATCAAAGAAAGTCTTAACCCGACCCTCTTGTCAAAACCTCAAATTGTGAACGTTGACACATCTTTTGTGCTAATAAAGAATAATAAAGGTACAAAAATAATACTTGCATTAATATACAGACCTCCAGCTCAATCAGTGCAAACTGACCGAGAAATTTATGAACAAATTGCAGATGTAAGTAACTCACAAGATACCGAATTTTTGGGCAACTTTAATTTACCTGTGACCAAGTGGGGCGATACTCTTACTTCACACTCCGGACATGACTTGTATACGAACTTGCAAGAGAGTTCGCTTTATCAATTTGTTCGAACACCGACCCGTGGTAATAACGTTCTTGACATTGTACTTGCAACAAAAGAAGAATTAATAGAGAATTTGAATGTTGGTGATTAATTCAGTAACAGCGACCATCGTACAATAACTTTCACTTTAACCCTCCCGCCCCGGCTACGCATTACATAAATATTCCCCGAAATCCGGGTGTTTTGGCCGAAAAACGTCTAGGCTAGGCTACCGTATCATTGTTATGCTGACTGCTTCCCGCATTCCCGCACATCCCCAAGCGTAGCTGTGTTATTTACCTGTAGAATGGCGTTAAGTAGAGCTCTCTAAGTCAAGTGCTTGATTTGTGATGATGATTTCATTGGAGATAACTTTATGGCCAAAACAGCCACTTTACACTACTTTTCGATACTTAACAACAACATACAGGCACACACGAACAAGCGACGCTCTCCTTCTTGTGGCCGGAGATGCGGGGCGTCGGTCCAGCCGGCTGTTGTTTACATGCGTCGGACCGACGCCTCGCACACGAAGCTCACAGGCTTTCAAGCGATGGTACAATGTTGTACCACCCGGGTTCCTGGGGGCAAAACATAATGGTACACACGTGTACCATCCGAGTTTGAAGGGTTAAACTTTACTAGTAACGAACCAAATAGTAGCATCGAAAAAGTCCCTAATTTCAAGAAAGCAAACTTTCATAAACTTAGAGCTATGTTTAAAGAAACTGACTGGAGCTTTTTAATTAACAATAACGACATAAATACATCTTGGAAGTTATTCGAAACCACTTACCTAAAAGCAGTGCAAGACTGCATACCATCGAAAATACGGCGTCCAGGCCATAATAATAAGCCCAAATGGTGGAATAAAGATATTTCAAACTGCCTGCTTGCTAAAAAATTTGCTAATGATAGATTAAAATCCTCACAAAATGACGAAGAACGGGTGAAATTTGTAGAGCTACGACGCAAAGCCAAAAAGTTAATTAAGCAAAGTAAAAAGACCCTAGAGTTACATATTGCGAATCAAAGTAAAACAAACCCGAAAGAATTCTATAGTTATATCAGAACAAACCTCAATCTATCGGTCGAATTGGCTCTCAGTAGGCCTAGGCCTAATTCCCAGACCCAAGGCCATGAATGCAGCCTTGCTAGAACTAGGCCTAGCCCAAGACAGAAATCCTCAGATTCCTCAGCATACCATCATTCCCATGTCACCAGAATCTCACCACAGGACAGGAGAAATGGCAGGTTGACTCAGCTTGCCCAAGAAACCCCCATATGTAGGTACCACAGACGGGGAACATGTCGGCACGGCAAATTTGGGACAAAATGTGAGTACCGTCATCCTAAGGTCTGTCGTAAACTCCTAAATCATGGGCCAAATAGAGACCAAGGATGCCAACTAGGGAAAAAATTCTCATTTCTCCACCCTAAGATGTGCGAGGATTCCATCTCCAAGCAGGAATGTTTGAATAGTAACTGTAAATTACCTCACATCAAAGGGACAAAGAGACACCAAGCCAAGCAAGATGTAAATCCAGTACTGGTACCTGCCACCGCTCAAGTGCCCCACATGGCCTCGAAGAAAGTCGACGCTGTCCAGGATACAAATTCAGCCCCTGCTTTTTTAGAATTAATGGTGGGGGTGAAAAGGACCCTCGACACGCTAACAAAAGCCATGGAGTCACAAGCGTCCATAATCAGCACACACCTAATGGGCAATCAACACAACAATGTCCCAACACATACCCAAATGTTTCCATGGCTAAATGCCATGAAATCATGCTAGAAAATGCAATGATGGGCAATATTCAAGGTCTATTCCCTAAGACAAATAAAAGCAAAATCCCCTTCATTGCTGAGCTTGCCGAAGAAAATGACCTAATGTTCATTGCCCTGACAGAGACTCATCTCAAAAGTGAGGTGAGTGATGCAGAAATAATAGTGGCAAATTACACCTCCTACAGAGCAGATCGTGAAAATAGAAGCCATGGTGGAGTCATCACATATGTAAGAAATGACCTAGCCTCAGATACAAAACCAATACTAGCCTACTCTGATACTCAAGTAGAAATGCTGGCTCTCCACATTAAGTCACTCAATGTAATAATTCTCAATTGCTATCGCCCCCCATCATGCACCCTTGAAAGTTACAATAATTCACACAGCAGAATCGACAAGCTAATCGACGATATGCCAACCCCAACACCAGACATCATCATCTGCGGAGACTTCAACTTTCCTATCATCCATTGGCCAGAAGGAAAGGTCTCAGGAGGTACCAGAGAGGAGCAAGCACAAGCCAGGCTTCTCCTTAAACTCTCTGACAAGCTTTTCCTCACACAACTGATAACCAAGCCTACCAGAGTCAATAACACACTCGACTTCCTCTTCACTAACAACCAGGATATAGTTGCCGACTAGTCAGTGGAGAAGACAATATTCTCTGACCACAGCCTTGTAGCTATACACACTATGTACAGGAAGGCTGGGGCTCAAGCTGAAACTGTAACTCCGCCAACAAAACCAACAAACCCATTCTCAAATTTGAACTTCTTCAGTGAAGCAATTGACTGGGTAAATCTCCAAACTTCCCTCTCCCAGACAAATTGGGACCTGATCCTCCATGACAAGGATCCAAATGCCATGCTTGACACCATCCTCAGCACCCTACTGAAGGAGTGTCAGCATCACATTCCCCAAAGGAGGAAACCTTCCAACGCTCGGCACCTCAAAATCCCGAGGGACCGAAAAATCCTAATGCAGAAAAGATCATCACTCAACAAACAGCTCAATAACACCCAAAACAAAACGAGGAAGCTTGCACTATCTACCAAGATTGCAAGCATAGAAACTCAAATTAAAGCATCCCATGAGCGTCAAAAGCAAAGAGAGGAAGATCGTGCAGTACTGAACATCAAGCGGAACCCCAAATTCTTTTACAGTTACTGCAGGCGCTTCTCAAAAATTAAGACGCAAGTGGGGCCATTAAGAACAGAGGATGGTGAAGCTGTAAACGACCCCAAAGATGTATGTCGGATCCTGCGAACACAGTACGAGAATGTCTTCAGCACACCACGGCCAGCAACTGCAATCCAGGACCCCAAAGCTTTCTTCACGGAAGACACTCCACAACCGACTCGACTAAGTGATATTGAACTGACTGAGACAGACCTACGAAAAGCCATCAAAGAACTGAGAACGAATGCAGCTGCTGGTCCTGATGGAGTACCAGCCATACTACTGATTAAATGCTGTGACGCCCTGATTCCTCCTATCTGCAAGCTTTGGAGACACTCAATGGACACAGGCACAATTCCATCCTCACTAAAACAGGCCATCATTACTCCAGTCTACAAGGGTGGTGAAAAGAGCCTGGCGAAGAACTATCGACCGGTAGCTCTAACATCCCACCTCATCAAGATATTTGAAAAAGTCCTGAGGAACAAGCTTGTCAACTTCCTGGAGAAAAATGGCCTTATGAACTCCAGCCAGCATGGCTTCCGGAAAGGCAGATCATGCCTTTCGAAGCTCCTGGCACATCATGACTGGCTACTCCACAGGCTTGCAGAGGGAGAAAATGTGGATGTCGTGTTTCTAGACTTTGCTAAAGCATTCGACAAGGTGGATCACGGCATCCTCCTTCACAAGATTAAGAAACTCGGCATCCAAGGCAAAATAGGTGTGTGGCTGCACAGTTTCCTCTCCGCAAGAACGCAGACTGTTCCTGTTAAGGGCCACACATCTGAAAAGTCCCACGTCATTAGTGGAGTACCCCAGGGATCAGTATTAGGACCTCTGCTTTTCCTTATACTGATAGGGGACATTGATGATGGCGTTGGTCAATCAGTTATCTCTTCCTTTGCTGACGATACGAACATAAGTCGTGTCGTAAGAAATGAAGAGGATATTCATAATCTCCAGGATGACCTCGACAAAATCTACAAATGGGCAGACGAAAACAACATGACCTTCAACGAAGAAAAGTTTGAAGCGTTACGATGTGGCCCGAAACAAACCCTCAAGGACACCACCAAACTACTCACTGCAGGCGGCCACGACATCACCCCCAAGCCACATGTGAGATGCCTAGGTGTGCAATTGTCCGACGATGCCACATTTCAACACCACATTTCTGCAGCTGTCAAGAAAGCCAAGGGAATGGCCGGATGGATTCTACGGACGTTCAACTCCAGGGAACAAGAAACAATGCTAAACTCTCTGGAGGTCTATGGTACAACCCTTCCTTGACTACTGTAGTCAACTATGGTCGCCACACAAAAAGGGGTACATACGAGATCTTGAGTCCGTCCAGAGGTCCTTCACTAGAAACATTCGGGGGATGAAGGACCTTAGCTACTGGGACCGGCTCAAGAAGCTAGGGCTGTACTCTCAGCAGAGAAGGCGAGACAGGTACTGCGCAATTTATGTGTGGAAAATCCTGGAGAAGCTGGTTCCAGATCCAACTGGTAATGAACTCCAGGAAAAACAAAATGGTCGGACTGGAAGGAAGTGTGAGAGGAGATCCCTCCCAACACAGGCACCAGAACGAGTGAGATCCCTCCTCACGTCCAGCCTAGGCCACAATGGACCAAAAAATTTCAACTCGCTGCCCAAGGAAGTGCGAGACATAGTAGGTTGCTCGGTAGACAGGTTCAAAGGGTTATTAGACAAGTTTCTAAAGACCCTCCCAGATGAACCACCAGTGTCTGGATACACTCCTCCGCCGACCTCCGAGCTGTCAACACCTCGCAGCTGCTCCCCGATAATGAGTTACCTTGTGTGAAGTTGATAGGAGTGTCTAAGTGTTGTCCCGGAAATTTATATGTGCATTTCAATAAGTAATTAGGTGTTTTATGAGCAATTCAGATTTAATTGGATATTCCAAGTAATTGAAAATATGGATTAAGTAAAACAGTTCCTGGAGTGAGATGGGATAGTGGGGCGATTGTTGTTTTTAGGCTGGCAGACGACCACCTCGCGATGGCGGGAAGGCGTGAAAGCCTAGCTGGGGATGAGGAGGATTATGAATTTGAAGGCTTTATCACCGAGGACAAGGATGATCAGTTGGCAAGTATGAAAAAAACAATTAATGGGTCTTGTGAGATGGAGGGGAGTGATGGAAAATTGGAGGAAGGAGTTAGGGGCTAAAGTAGAAGTTTTGTCCGATATGTGTGGCGTTACTAGCGGGGTGGATAGGCCTAGGCCAGTAAGTGACAGCCTAGAGGCAGTGATGGCCAGAGTAGACGAGTTAGCGTCGGAAAATGTGGCACTCAAGGCTCAGCTTAAGGAATATGAGGGCCACCTGAGTGAGGAAGTAAAAGGAATTAGTGAGGTAAAAATGAGTGGACAAGGGTAGAGAGTGCCACGATGGTAGCCCTTGAAGAAATTGTGAAGGAGCAGAAGGAAGAGAGAGAAAAGGAAAAGAAAGAGTTTGAAAAAAATGTAGTGCAAGTTTTAAAGAAGAAAGAGAAGGTAGTGAGAGAGACAATAGATAGAGGTAAGTGTGTAGTAATCTTTGGAGATGTGGAAGAGCACCTGGCAGATATGAAGGTAAGAAAGGAAAGGGATGTTGTGAAAGTCAAGGGGATACTGGATTACTTAGACGAGGGTTATGGATGGGTAAAAGAACTGGAGGAGGTGAGAAGGTTAGGAATATATAAGAAGGGCGAGATGAGACCACTAAGAGTGGAACTAAAGTTTAGATCAACAGCAGAAGCAGTAGCCAATGTGAGCTGGAAATTAAATTCGACAGAGCTGAATCATATAAGGGTAAAAAAGGACCTAAGTGTAGAAGAACGAGAACAGTTAAGGGAACTCCAAGCTAAGGCTGATGAAGAGAATGGAAAGTTGTCTGAAGAGCAAAAGAAGAAATTTTTTTGGAGAATAAGGGAAGGGCAAGTAAGGAAGTGGTACATCAGGAGCCACCAAGAACCGAAAGTAAGAGGAGTGATAGGGAAAGAGACAGAGAGACAAGTACGAAGTCAAAGCAAGGAGACGGAACGAGAGATAATGCAGGGAGCAGGGGACCGGAGAGAGAGAGAGAGAGCCAGGATGTGGTGGAGAGGGTGGAACAGAGGGAGAGAGAGGGGGGAGGAGAATAGAATTAGTGGGGGAGGTGGAACTGGGTCAGGGAAGGGATGGAGGAGGAGGAGGTGAACCTGGTAGGAGGCAGAGAGGGAAGAGAAACAAGGAGGTGGATTCAAATATACTGTGCTACTACACTAATATAGATGGAATAAACAGTAAAAAGGTAGAGTTAGATAATATATTAAGAAAAGATCAACCACAGATAGTCTGTTTGACAGAGACAAAGCTGAACCAGGACTTTGACAGCAACATAGTGTTTAGTGAAGGATATAATATATGGAGAAATGATAGAAAGGGTAAAAGGGGAGGTGGAGTGGCAGTATTAGTTAAGAACCCTATGACAGCAAAGCACGTGGAGTTAAATAATGACAAGGCAGAAATAATGGCAGTTGAACTCAATGATATAGAAGGAAAAAAGCTAGACATAGCAGTAGCTTACATGCCACCAAAGACCAGAGCATGGAGGGAGTTGGAGTTTGAGGAGATGGTAGAGGATATGATTCAGTCGTTGAGAAGATTGCTTTTAAGGAAGAATCGATTGATCTTGGTAGGAGATTTCAACTGTAGTGAGGTTGATTGGGAATCGGGAGATGCAGGGCCAAATCAGAGATCTTGGGGAAGTCGGCTAGTGGAGTTGGTTACGGAAAATGTACTTACACAACATGTGAAGGAAAATACAAGAATGAGGGGTAATAACGAACCTTCTAAACTCGATCTGATTTTTACAAAAGATCCTCACGAAATTAGTGATATAAACTATCTATGTCCTGTAGGTAAAAGTGATCACCTATTACTAAAATGGAAGTTGACCTCGAGTAATGCCAATAGATTAGACAATAGCTACATAAATGACAGATTAAATTATAGTAAAGCTGATTATGTATCCTTGAAAAGATATTTAGAGGGAGTAGATTGGGATCTTATTTTGAAGGAACGGGACGTACAAGGTAAATATAGTAGATTCCTCGAAATTTATAGAGTAGGAACCAATATGTTTGTCCCAAGATATAAAACTGGAAATTTTACTAAGCAGAAAGATTGGTTTAATTTGAAATGCAAAAGAGCTTTGGGTAGGCGTGATGCAGCTTGGGCTAGATTAAGAAGAAGGAACACTGAGAGTAATCGGAATAAATATAAACAGGAGAGGAATAGATATGTTAACATAATTAGGCAAGTTAAAATGAACTATGAGAAGAACATAGTAAATAAATGTGAAAGTGACCCTAGATTATTTTATAAATATATAAACAGTAAGTTGAAGGTAAAGAAACAAATTACTAAATTAAGAGTTGATGCTAGGACGTATGAAAATGTATCGGACATGTGTGAGGTAATGAATAACAAATTGGGGTCAGTTTTTACTAGAGAGGAAGGTTTTGACGAACCACAGGCGGGAGTACTGGAGAGTGGTCTTAGTAAGATTGAAATAACTAGAGATGAGCTGTTATCTGCGATGAGAGGACTTGAAGTAAGGAAAGCTATGGGACCGGATGAAGTGTCTGCCTGGGTTTTAAAGGAATGTGCAGAGCAATTAGTGGAGCCAGTGAGGGACATAATTCAAGCTTCCTTAGATAAAGAACAGGTTCCTGTTGAATGGAAAAGAGCTAATATCATTCCGATATACAAGAATGGAAACCCTGAGGACCCTCTAAACTATAGACCAGTTTCACTTACTAGTATTGTATGCAAGATTTGTGAAAAGCTAATTAGGAAGAGATGGATGAAAATGTTGGAGAGAAAGAAAATAATAACCCCAAAGCAATTTGGATTCAGAGAAGGGACATCTTGTGTTACCAGTTTGCTATGTTATTACAGTAGGGTGATAGATGTACTCCAAGAAAGAGGCGGATGGGTGGACTGCGTCTACTTAGACCTTTCCAAAGCATTCGATAAGGTACCACATAAGAGATTGTTATCTAAGCTTGAGACGCTAGGATGTGTCAGGGGGAGTTTGCTGAAATGGATGGAGAGCTATTTAACAGATAGGGAAATGAGGACCAACATTAGAGGAACTTACTCATCGTGGCGGAAAGTTGAGAGTGGTGTGCCGCAGGGATCTGTGTTGGCACCTCTCATGTTCCTTATGTACGTGAATGACCTGCCGATAGGCATAAACTCTTACATGTCAATGTTTGCAGATGACGTAAAAATTATGAGACAAATAACAAATAAAAGTAGTTGTGAGGAGCTGCAAGGGGATTTAGATAAAATATACGAATGGAGCACCAAGTGGAAAATGAAATTTAATATAAGTAAATGTCATGTGTTAAATATGGGAAGAAGTGTGAATAGACCAAATTGGGAGTACAGGATGGGAGATAATAAAATTAGCAAGGCCGAAAAAGAAAAAGATTTAGGGTTGATTATACAAGATACTTTGTCTCCGGAGAAACATATTAACAAGCTCTTTAGCGGAATGTATGCAATGGCCGGGAATATGAAAGTTGCTCTGAACTATTTGGATGAGACCATGGTAGCGAAAATTATGAAGAGTATGATTAGACCAAGATTGGAGTATGCAGCAGTGGTGTGGTCCCCGCATCTAAAGAAGCATATTCACAAGTTAGAAAGAATCCAGAGAGCAGTCACTAGATTGGTTCCAAGTCTCAGAGAACTGCCATATGAAGGGAGGCTAGACAAATTAAATCTACCGAGTCTAAAAGAGAGGAGAGAGAGGGGAGACATGATAATGATGTACAAATGTACCCGGGGGCTGGAGAGGCGGGATAGGGAGGATATATTAATTATGGATACAGGAATAACTAGAGGCCACAGCTACAAAGTAAAAAGACCTACCTGCAAGAACGATATCAGGAAGTTTAGCTTCCCCTATAGATGTATTGACAAATGGAATGGGTTGGAGGAGGAGGTGGTGGGGGCAAGGAACATCCATATTTTCAAGAAAAAATTGGATAAAAAGTAGACTGAGAGACGGGACAACACGAGCTTAGCTCAACTCCTGTAAACTACAATTAGGTAAATACAATTAGGTAAATACACTGCTAACTGCCGGGCGGCCTCAAACTCTATACCGGACCAGACGGACCTCCTTCGAAGGGACGCACGGGACGGACGCAGCGGTGGCGGACCACGACTGTGAGGACGGGACCTCTAGACGACTTCAAGTAAGATTCAAGTAAGAAAGAAAAAAGTAGTTACTTCAACTGTTGGACCGTTAGTCGATGAAAATGGAGAATACACCAAAGACGAAGTACAAATGAGTAATGCCCTCAATACCTTCTTTGCATCAGTTTTTACAACAGAAGACCTCAGTGATATCCCTACACCATCGCCGATTCAGATTGATAATTCAGATGTTCTAAGCAATATCACCGTTACAGAGAGAGAAGTATTGAATTGTTTAGATAAACTCAAGGTAAATAAAACGCCTGGACCTGATACAATCTCGCCTAGAGTTCTAAAGGAAGCTAAGGATGAGCTCTCCAAACCACTGACATTACTATTCAATAAATCCTTGCAGTCTGGAACTATGTCTGATCAGTGGAAGATAGCCAACGTAACACCGATATTCAAAAAAGGCAGCAAATCCCTACCCAGTAACTATCGTCCAATTAGCTTAACCTCAGTTGTATGTAAAATGCTAGAAACGGTCATAAGAGACAGACTCGTAAATCACTTAGAGGAAAATAACATACTTAAAGTAAAGAGTGAGGAGAAGAGGGAGGGGAGTGAAAGGTACAGCATGGTGGACAGAAGAGGTAAGAATAGCTGTGGAAGAAAAGAAGAAAGCATATAGAGAGTGGTTGGGTAGTAGAGGGAATGAAGATTCCGAGAGACAGAAACGAGCGAGGTACGTGGAGAGTAAGAGGGTGGTGAAGAGAGTAGTGAAGGAAAGTAAGAGAAGAGTAGATGAGGAATTTGGAAGGAATCTGAGTGTAAAATGGAGGGAGAGTAAGAAACTGTTCTGGAAAGAAGTCAAGAAAGTTAGGGAAGGTAGCAAGGGAAACAGTAAGGGTGTGAAAGATAAGAATGGGAGAATGCTAGCCGAGAAGCAAGAGAGAGTCGAAATATGGAGGGAGTACTTCAGTGAGTTGCTAAATATAAGGAATGAAGAGCCAGCAAACATAGCTGGATATGGTATGGGAGGAAGAAGAAGAGAAGTAGTGGAGGAGGAGGTGGGGATCAGGAGGTCAGAAGTGTGGGAAGCCATGAAAAGAGTGAAGTTGGGGAAAGCACCAGGAACAGATGGAGTGTGTGGGGAAATGTTGAGGTATGGTGGTGAGATAGTGATAGAATGGGTATGGAAAATGTGCAAACTAGCATGGGAGAAGGGGAGTGCACCCGATGACTGGAAGACTGGCATAATAGTCCCCCTATATAAGGGCAAAGGGGAAAGAGGAGTGTGTGGTAACCACCGAGGAATATGCCTTCTAAGCGGAGTAGGGAAGGTATACAGTAGGGTAGTGATTGAGAGAGTGAGAGTGAGAACGGAGAAATGGATAGGCGACGAGCAGGGAGGTTTTAGGAAGGGAAGAGGATGTGTAGATCAGATTTTTACCCTGAATTGTGTTGTGGAGAAGTATCTGGAGAAGAAACAAAAGGTGTATGTTGCCTTTATGGACTTGGAGAAGGCCTATGACAGAGTGGATAGAGAAGGTTTGTGGAAAGTACTTAGAATATACGGAGTAGAGGGCAAGTTGCTGAAAGCAGTGAAGAGCATGTATGAGGGTGCAAAGGCGGCAGTACGTGTGGAGAGTGAGCAGAGCGAGTTCTTTGACCTGAATGTTGGTTTGAAACAGGGGTGTGTGATTGTCCCCGTGGTTGTTTACTGTATATATGGATGGAGTTATGAAAGAAATACTATCAAGAGCAGTGGATGTTGGTGTATCGCTGAAAAGGGAGGGAATTGAGTGGAAGCTACCTATACTGCTGTTTGCGGATGATACAGTTCTGATGAGTGATAATGAATGGGAGTTGCAGGGTCTGGTAAATGAGTTTGGAACAGTGTGCGAAAAAACGGAATTTGAAGGTAAATACGGGGAAGAGCAAGGTTATGGTCTTCGAAAGGGGTGAAGTCACAGAGTGTGAGGTGAAGCTGAACGGTCAGGCTATGGAGATCGTCAACTTTTAAGTATCTGGGCAGTGTGTTGAGTAAAGATGGGACTATGGATGAAGAGGTGCGGGAGAGGGTACAACAGGGGAAGAGGGTTGTAGGAACGCTAAAAGCAGTAACAAGAAATAGGGTGGTCAGTATGGAAGTGAAGAAGTCCTTGCATGACAGTGTGGTAATCCCAACACTGACTTACGGAAGCGAAAGCATGGACGTTGGTTGAGAGACTCAGACCAAGAGTGAGAGCAGTGGAAATGAATTACTTAAGGAGTGCGTGCGGAGTTACATGGAGGGATAGACAGACTAATGAGGAAGTAAGAAGGAGGTGTGGTGTGGAGGTAGATGTGCTGGAAAGTGTGAAAAGGAACAACTTGAGATGGTTCGGCCATATGGAACGTATGGAAAGCGAGAGAATGACTAAGAGGGTGTACGAGAGCGAGGGGGAGAGGTAGACCGAATATGAGGTGGAAGGATGGAGTGAGGAACTACATGAACGAAGGCGGTGCTGGTTGGGGGGAGGGGCGTCGACTGACTGGGGACAGAGGTGCATGGGGGCGGTTCGTTCGTGTCCACCCCTTCGGGGATCACGGCGTCAGGCAATAGATAGATAGAAAGATACTCAACACGGCTTTCGTAAAAAACTTTCCTGTTTAACAAACCTCTTAGACTTCTTCCACGATACCCTCAACCTCTACGATGAGAGTAAAGCTGTAGATATTATATACCTTGATTTTCAAAAGGCCTTTGACAAAGTTCCCCACAAACGTTTACTGCTAAAACTAAAAGCGCATGGAATACAAGACGGTGTGTTGAAATGGATAGAAAATTGGCTCAGCGACAGAAAGCAAAGAGTAGTCATAAATGGTAAGGCATCTAAATGGACCAATGTAAGTAGCGGGGTACCCCAGGGATCGGTACTAGGACCAATTCTCTTTCTAATTTACATCAACGACATAGATGAGGGTCTCACCTGTACAATCTCAAAATTTGCTGACGATACAAAAATTGCAAATAGCGTACTCTCAAAAAGATCAAGTTGACGATATGCAACACAATCTAGATAAATTGTCACATTGGGCCCAAATTTGGCAAAAGGATTTCAATGCGGATAAATGTAAAGTACTACATGTCGGATACCTAAATGAGAAAGCAAAACTATTCGATGAATGGCACTCAGCTTAAGAATGTAAAACAGAGAAAACGATCTGGGAGTAACAATATCGAGTAACCTAAAACCGAGTCAACAATGTTCAGAAGTTGTTAAGAAGGCAAACAAAATAATTGGCTTTATAGGCAGGTCATTTGAGCATAAATCCAAAGACGTTATCCTAACCCTTTACAATTCCTTAGTCCGCCCTCTTCTGGAATACTGCGTTCAATGCTGGTGCCCTTATTACCAAAAAGACATAAACAAGCTAGAACGAGTTCAACGTAGAGTTACCAAAATGATACCTAGTCTAAAGAACAAACCATACGAAGAGCGTCTTAGAGAATTAAATCTATTTCCTTTAACCCAGCGCAGATTAAGAGGTGACAATTCAAGTGTTCAAAATCATAAAAGGCATCGACAATATGAACTGTACTTCACTATCGACCAATCTAATTACACGCGGGGAAACGGTTGCAAAATTATTGGTAAATCTTTTAACTCACACGAATCTAAGAATTTCTTCTTCAATCGAGTTGTCAACTTGTGGAATGGGCTTCCCCGAGACGTTATAGACTGTAGCACCGTTGATTCATTTAAACTCCGCCTAGACAAATATCTCGCATCAAACCCGCGACTGACTGCGTTTGTAAATGAATAACTTTATTTTATCCTCCCCTCAGTTACTAACCCATAGGGTAGAGATACCAAAGGAGACGAATTGTCCAGTAGAGACGCACTTCATGCAAAAAAACTGCCATGCAAAAAACTAAAGTACCTGAAAAGAAAACAAATACATAAAAAAATACTTTATGCTATTAGTGATGTTCTCAAAGACTACCAGCCTAATAGGACACACATTTATCTTGATAAAAAATAAACAAAAATAAAAATTAGATTTTCTGGATATCTCCTAGCCCAAACCTAAGAAAGCGATTTTTTCACAGCTCATTTTTTTCCTACTTCTCTAACTCGGATCGTTTTTCTTTTGTTT